>JAJTUV010001122.1:0-62500 GCA_021653895.1 Mastomys natalensis | reverse complement strand
GAACCACCAACCAAAGAGCATAAACCGGCTGAACTATGCTCCCCAACACATATGTAGCTTGGTCTTCATGTGGGTCCCGAATATCTTTTCTCATTTCTATTCCTATGTTTCTAGATTCCATAGACACAGAGTAGCAAAAATTAATGTGAAACAGGACGCTCAGAAATGGGGCACAGGTCATGACTTCTTACACATTTATAAACACTTAAAAAGCTAAGAATGACAATTCCAATCAAGAGAGAAGAAAAGAATCACAAGACCAGTTCTTGTCATTTATTTCTGTTTGGGCTGGATTGATGGGGGCGGGGAAGACAAAGCTGGAGAAGCTTAGAGATATCCCTCATGAGAACAAAATCCCTATGGCATTTGTAACCAGATTTCCAGGCCAAAGGAACTGGGACAGACATTGAGACTTTGAACTGCTATGCAAACCTACGTGATGCCCCTGGAGCACATCCTTCATCCTGCTTGACTTCAGTGGAGGAACAATCTGGAGGAACATATGGGTTAGCAGGGTCAAAGGTCTGCATGCTAATGCTATCAAGAGAGACCCACAGCAAGGAAAAGATATTCACCGGGAGACTCATGATTGCTTCAGGCCCACAATTAAAAGCCTCCTCATGTGT
Source organism: Mastomys natalensis (assembly GCA_021653895.1). Classification (NCBI taxonomy): domain Eukaryota; kingdom Metazoa; phylum Chordata; class Mammalia; order Rodentia; family Muridae; genus Mastomys; species Mastomys natalensis. The sequence goes on along the minus strand of JAJTUV010001122.1, from coordinate 61,874 downwards.
TTAGTACAGACTGGAGATGATATTTGAACAATTATCTGGATACATTAGTTTTCTACATTTTTGCACCCAACGCAGACACGGTTCCTAAGGAAGAATGCATGCCTTCCCACAGTAATAAGACAGAGGACAGAATGGCTTTAAGAATTCTTGATAGAAATGTGCTGAATCACATGGCACTTAGGAGAAAGTTCAAAATGGGAACCAGAAGAAGATGCTTGCATGGGATCATAGATGATAAAAATGTAAACTCTGTGGGCAAGCTTAGGCTCCTAAATCTACTGGCCAGTAAATAAACTGCCAAACCAATGCAGTTGAAGCCCAGGGCTTAGAAGAGTATACTGAAAGAAAGCTTCATGTGTACAAGCAACTGTCTTTCAGATTCAAGCAGAGTTCCTGCTGCCACAAGAGAGAGGTGGCAGCAACAGGGAGCAGCGGAGTTCAGTTCCCAGCACCCACTTCGGATGGTTCATAACCACTTAACCTTCAGCTTCCTGGGCTCCAGGCATGGTTTTCTGACTTTCACAAATCACACACATACACACACAGACACACACACTCATGCACATGTACATGCACACATATACACCTTTGGCATACATTTACAAGAACACAGATCCATATACACGCCCCTACAAAACAGTAAAAACAATGATAAAAATATATCTTAATTTTTTTTTCCTGAAAAGCTTCTCGACACATGCCCATTCAACAACAGAAATTTATACCAAACAATACATAACAAAATTCCTTTAGGGAAGTGATTCTGTGGGCTTTCCATTGTCCCATCTTCAGCTGGTAAAATCCCAAGGCTCCAAAGTCAAGTCATTGACTGTAAAACCTCCTTCTACACACAAGCTGCTTATGTGACTCTCTTTCTGATTTTTTTCCTTCTACATTTCACAAATTATATTTTTGACAAAACACATCACATTCCGTACTTCACATATAGAACGGAATTCTCAGATTCACCCTCCGCGTTAACATGGCAGAATGAAATTAAAATCAACCAAAGTGTGGGTGATGTTCTGTTTGTCCCATTTCACCCATTCTTCTTCTCCCTACCTTTCCCTTCTTTTTTTATCCTTTATGATCCTTCTCTCCTCTTTTAGAATCTACTGCCTTCTTCTTACTTTCAAAAGTAGTTTCTTTTTTTTAAAGACACAGAGTTTTTCTGTAGCTCTGCATGTCCTGGAACTGAACTCTCTCTGTAGACTAGGTTGGCCTGGAACTCAGAGACCCCCTGACTCTGCCACCCAGCTGGAGTTACAGGCCATCACCACAACCATCAGGCCAACTGTATCATTTTTAAAAACAATGATTAAGATATATCTTGCGGAACATAAATGCCCTTGTCTTATGCAACACTCTACGTTGCTATACTTTTTCCACAATTGGTTCTATTTACAAATAATGGAGGATGGCAAAGCTTCAATGGGAAGATGAACCAAAACAACTTTTGAATGTACATACACACATCACACAGGGTCAGAAGCTCATAGCCATTGACCCATACCCAAAATCCAACTAGGTTTAAAAAAGAATTTTAATGAGTTCCTTCTTAAGTTTATTTGATGCCTGGTGATGGGGGAGAAATATCTAAGTGCCTGTTCTAAAAGCTTCAAGTTTACAGGACTTCTCAACAAACCTCTTGATACAAAGTCGGATGATTGGCAGCCCCCTTGTCTGTGTTTACTCTGTTCCTAAGTCAAGTCTTTTGGTTTTTCTGATGCCTGTCATATTTCAGGGTCAATGAGATAGTTTGTCAGGTAAAGGTGCTTGCCTGACAAGCCTGACAAACTGAGTTTGAACCCCAGAACTCATGTAAAAGTGGAGAGATGAAGCCAACAAGACAAAGCTGCGCTCTGACTTCCAAGTAAGCATTATGGATTACGTGGTGCAGCATACACACATCACACATGCACAGAAATAAATAGAAAAATGTGAATCTATCTTAAAGGGTTTTACAAGCTACATTTTAACACTCTCACACCATTGGAGTTTCAGATCACACATAAGAACACTTTTTTTTATCCTGTTTGGATATGTTATATTTCTTGGTTGTTTAAGCTAGTGTTCAGTACATGAGCCTCAATTACATTAAGCATGAGGACACAAATGTAGCAGCATTTAAACCACGTGTTACCGTAATGGACTAGATTGTTCATTCTGCATGGTGTCTTGCCTCTGTGACATTTCTAATATTGAAGGAAGGGCCTGACTTCTGTTTCCAAGTTTTTATGTTTATTAAAGAAACATTATTTTGAAAAATGTTCATCCAACAAAGTTGTAAACCAGAGTGCATGAAGGCTGTCACATTAGACCCGGCTGCAGAATAAATGATTTATTACAACAGAAGCAAATGACTGGGTTCTTTTTTTGTTTTTCCTTTCTGGCAAACACTCTCAATAAGATAACTTGACCCCCAAGAGATAGAAGAAGGAATAAAAGGGAATATTCTCCTTAAGGCCCTACTTCTCAGAGGCCTGACACCAAGTGGAACTAATTGTTAGCATCAGGAAACGCTAAACCCATTCCATGAAGCCTTAGTTAGAAGCAGATTTTGGCCAAAAGTGACTCCAGCAAACTCCCCTTCTCCCTCCTCCCTCTTCCCTCACCCCTCCTCCTTTCTCCCTTTCCCTCCCCTGACTCAGTTGTTTCCCCTCCATGCATTGTACAACATCCAAGATTTTACATGGAAACACCCCATGGCGTGTTTTTCATTGCAGGTTAAAATCAACTTTAATTTTGTTATTTTTTCCCCTAAGATGTCGCCCATCCTATTAAAATGATTAGGCTTTGCTTTGCTATAGTTACCTGAGGTAAGAATCAAATTGGCAGTACTGACCCAGAGAAGGGAAGCCAAGGACAGGAGAGATGCCAGGGAGCTGATGTAGAGCGAGCTGTCATTGCAGGGCCTCAATTTCACACCGTGTTTTAAGATGCTATGCATGCGGGCCTGATGATAAAGCAAAGGGCTGTTATGCTTTGGAAAATAGAACTGCATTTCCTCCATCAAAGGAAGGAAGTCACGTTCAGGATCACATTTAAGCACGGCAGCCATATATCAGATGACAGATGCAAACAATGGTTCCTGCTAGGTAGAATATGAAATGCTTGGTTTAACTGACTTCCAAGTGTTGTGTTGCCCATTGTTCACAACTGGAAGCTCCGGTACTGCCAATGCAAGTTACAAAACCATCCATTTAATGGTATAAATGAAATTATGCTCCGCAAACTGGGGTTTCAGTGTGGTAATGCGAGCCATACAATAGTGCTTATGTGAAGGACATCGGAAAAGATTTAAATGGCAGCTTCCCATGTTTCCTTAGCAAAACAAAATGGCCCTTTACAACCAATGGTATAGTAAGACTGAAATAGTCTGGTGATAAAAAAAAAGAAAAGACAAAAAAAAAGAAAAAAAAAAGATTTTTTTAACCAGACTGGAGAAAATTTCTGCCCTGTAAAAATAACTTTTTAAAGAAAAACGTTATGCAATTCAGGTGAGGATTGAAAACAGCATGTGCACACAAACTCTCTCACACACACACATATATTTACCAAAAATTAAGGAAAAAGAGGCCATGAATTTGAAAGCTAAGGCAGGTGGGAGAGTACATGGGAGGGTGTGGAAGGAGAGAAATGATCTCAAAAATATATAAAAGAATGTATTTTTAAGAATCAAAATAGAAAAAAAATTAGACAGAAAACATTTCTTTTTTATTTTTATTATCTATATGTTTTTAAAATGTAGTTATTTTATGTCTATGAGTGTTTTATCTGCATGTATGTCTGTATGGCATGTGATTTCTGTGCCCATAAAAGCCAGAAGAAAATATTGGATATTCTGGATCTGGAGTTGTGATCTGTCAGGTGGGTGCTAGAAATTGAACCTCTGGAAAAGCAGCCAGGGTTTTTAATCCCCAAGCTGTCTCTCCAGCCTCTTTCTTTACTTTTTCAGTCTTTATAAAACTCTGTATCAGTTCATCGTGAGGGTTATCCTCCCAGATCTGTCTTTGCAGTGGTAACTCTGCACATTCCACAGATGAAGTTCTCAATCTTCTTGTAAGGAAATGAATGCAAGACACCCTTAGAGCATCTCTCTCCCCTTGAGTGACAGTTGACCTGGGGCTCTAATATCAGGATTATTTCTATTTCTTGTCTTCCTATGAGTAAAGATAATAATTGTATTTTATCTTTCCTTTGTTAAACACATGTTGTCTGTCCCTTCACAATTAAAAGGGTCTTTTGATTGAATGTGAGTAAAAAAGGGCTCAGTAGGCAGCCCTGCCCATTCTATGATTTTAAAAAGAACACACACACCTATTTTTTCTCAGACTCAGTTTCCATGGTACATTCTTACCATCTCAGGGAATAAATATTCTTTGCATCAACACTAGTCATTAAATTAGTTCTTTGGTTTCTGAAGTTTCCCACTTTAGAAACACTCTTATTAAAAGATGCCTTTTTGTTTGCATTGAAGTAGATTCTTCGGTTCATACCATGCCTTCCTTCCTGTAAGTTTATTTGCATGTGTGCTTGTGTGTGCCTTTCTGTTTTCATCTGTGGATATATCCAGGGCAGATTATTTACTTTCATTGCTTTTGTAGGATAACTATCTTTTGGATATGCATACCGAAATTCTGGTCCTATCTGTTACTAGTTATATCACTGGAAAACTGACTTAGGCCCCCGACCCTTAATCTGTTCTCTAATCAATGGAGCTAGAACATACTGGTGAACAATATACAAATTCATATACATGCCTAGAGAGGCTAGAAGTCGATGTGGGCTATCTTTTCAATTACCCTATCTTTATTGTTTGAGACAAGGCCTCTCCCTCTCCCTCTCCCTCTCCCTCTCCCTCTCCCTCTCCCTCTCCCTCTCCCTCTCCCTCTCCCTCTCCCTCTCCCTCTCCCTCTCCCTCCTCCTCTCCCTCCTCCTCTCCCTCTCCCTCCTCCTCTCCCTCTCCCTCCTCCTCTCCCTCTCCCTCCTCCCCCTCCCCCTCCCCTCTCCCTCCCCCTCCCCCTCTACCTTCTCCTCTCCCCCTCCCCCCTCTCTTTGATTGGTCCTGAAGACCATTGATTCAGCTAGGCTGGATGGACAGAGAGACACCCGAGATCACGGGCACATGCTATTGCACTTGACTGCTTACATAGGCACTGGGGGACCAAACTCCAGTCCTTCTCCTTACATGGGAAGCACTTTACTGACAGTCATCTCCTCTGCTCTAAATTAAAACTTAAATGAACAAATGTAGCACATCCCAAGTTCAAATCTCAACTTAGTTCTCCTTTTCTATGTATTTGTTATCCTCAGAACTTCCAGAAGATCACTGAGCAGGCAGTAAGATAAGAGAGCTTGGTCTTATTGATGGCTTTTTGTGGCAAAAACATGGGCTAAGGCTGTGGCCTTTCCTAATCGTCACAGTGCTCTGGACAATCAGTATTTTGGACTCTTGGAAATGTGAATTCAGAGAAGTCTCCACTCAAAGGCAAGGAATTGAGGTGAGAGATTGCTGGCTTTGACACTGAGCAGTGTGTGACTCGGCAGCTTAAAAGACAAGCTCTCTCATATGGTACTATGTTGACACAGAACCATTGCATGCTCTTGATAATATAATCTCATGACCATTATCCATTGATGGAGAATATACTAAGTAACATTTGGTATTACTGTGAAGTATGAGTTGTTAAGAAAGTCATAAGGTACCTTCACCACCATGTGAGCCTCAAAAGCACTGTGCAAAGTGAGAAGAATCAGACATAAGAAGAGATTTCTATTTTGTCTTTGAGAACACTCTGTTTAGTTATATGCCCAATATTAAAAATTAGATTGTTTGTCTTCCTGATGACTAGTTTTCAATCAGATATATATCTGGTAAAGATTTTGTCCAATTTTGTAGGTTGCTTCTTTACTTAAATGATGCTGTTTTTTGCTGTACAGGAAGTTTTAAATTTCATGAGGTCTTATTTATTAATTGCTGATCTTAAAGGCAAACAACCTAGATGAGTCTCCACTGATGAATCGATAATGAAAATGTGTACATTTGTACAATGATCTATCACTCAGCTGTTAAATAAAGCGAAGTATGGACTTCAAAACTAAATTGATGTATCTGGAAACAACAAATCTGAGTGAGATAACCCAGGTTCAGAAAGATAATGTCACATGGTTTCTCCCATCTCTGGAGATTAGCTTTCAATCATTCAAGATCAAATGTCGTTCAGATATGTATGTTTCATTTGAAATATACTTAGATGTCAGGGAAAATAGTAAAGAACAATGGTGGAGATATTTCTTTCAAGAGGAGGCACACAGAATGTAGTTACAAAGGGTTAGATGGAAACAATAATACAGAAAATGTTAAGTTGGCATAGGGCAGTGTTATTCAACCTGTGTTCATAGCAGGTCACATATCAGATCTCCTGTATGTCAGATATTTACATTGCAATTCATAACTGATAAATTACTCCTATAAAGTATCAAAAACTACTTTTATGGTTGAGGGTCACTGCAACATAAGGGATTGTATTAAGGGGTTGTATCTTTAGGAATGTTGAGAACCACTGACATGGGGGTAAGATGGGAGGCATGGTCAAGAAAATAAAACAGGAAAACATAACTAATGCTAAAGATCTTCTGAAAAAGATATATGGAAGCATACTATACAAGCTTCCTAACACACACACACACACCCATAAATACACACTCTCACAGACACACATAGACACACACAGACACATACACACACACGAGTTTAAATTTAGTTATCCAGTAAAGGGGTGATGATTATATTTTTGCAATATTCCACAGGTTAAGGAATAACAATCTTAGTACTAGGAATTGTTTTACATTTTTGGAACTGCTGCTCAGTGGGGTCCCATAGATGCCAAGCTTTATAGGCCACTGCCAACATTCTTTGTTACCTCCCCACCCTGACCTTGACAATATGACTCTATTGCTGAAGACACTTGATTCTTGCATTAAAGACCATGGAGAAATCAAGATGGTAATGAGCTGGAAGCTTCATTCCTGCTGGGTAGCTTTCACAGTGCCAGAAGGTATTATGCACACTAATGTGGAAGGAGAATGACCATTCATATTACCAGTCTGTGACTTCTTAGAGCTACTGATGACTGGCCTAGCAAGATACGCCCACTGATGCAATAGGGGTATGAACATCAAGGAAGTAACTCACCACATTCTATTGACTTTAAGGCCTTGTCCACAATATAAAACCCACACTTGTCACTTTTTTGGGACCAAGAACCTGTGGACAAACAGATAACACAAGCTTTAGGGAAGAACCTACTAGTATTATTCTGTTAAATGGCCACAGTGATAAACTAAGTCCCAATGGCTTGTCATTAAGCCCATAGATTAGCAAATATCTCCACCCTCCCTAAAGAAGTGTCTTTCTCCAATAGATGGTAATTAACACAGGGATTCACGACTGTTCAACATGAAGTGAATAAGTTTAGCCCTACAAAGGGCACTTGTATTATCTGCCCTCTTTCCAGCATTTATGCATAAGTGTGGACAAGAGAACAGCAAGATCCTAAGAGTCAGAAGTGATGAATGACTAGACAGACACTACAGCACAGTTGCAAGTATGAACTCACAGCAGTGTTGACAGCATGCACAAGACCTGCACAAACTCAAGCCAGACAAAATCCCATCACAGAAAAAAGGAAATGGTTTTGAATGTCAAACTTTTGGCTGTGGAGCTACTGACAACTGATAGCTTCTGAGAGGAGTAAGAGTTTCTTTTATTTAAGCACACAACCCACATAAGTCATGCTCCAATAGAAGACCAAGCTTCCATTTGGACAGCACAAGTTGAACTAGGGTCTGATGAGATAAAATAATAGCAACAAGAAAGAGAGAGAGAGACAGACAGAGAGAGAGAGAGAGAGACAGAGAGAGAAAGAGAGAGAGACAGGGAGATGGAGAGAGAGAGACAGAGAGAGACAGACACAGAGAGAGAGACAGAGAGAGAGGGAGATGGAGAGAGAGAGAGTCAGACAGAGACAAAGACAAAGAAGAGGGCATGGAGAGAAAAGGGAAAGGGGAATGGATCTGAAAGGCAGTTGGAAAGAGAGAATACAATCAAGACACATTGTAGGTAAGTCTCAAAACATTTATAAGAATGTAAAAATATAATCTGTATTCTATAAAACCAATAGTCAATATTGGTTGTCTTTCTCCAAAACAATTGCAATAGAAAACCATGTTTCTTCCTCACACTACATTTGAAAGATTCGTAGTAACAACCTCTGGAGAACTTACACACACACATACACACACACACACACACACACACACACACACACACACTGATCCTAAGGACAACTCACCCAACCAGAAAATTCTCAGCAAGTGACAGAACTGTGGAAAATACATTCGCAAAGTCCCAAGCATCGACTGGGGACTCCTATGTAAATTATCTTCCTTCTTTTTTATACTTAGCCATCTGTCTGAAATGTTGACCCAACAAAAACCATCAGGGGAGAAGCATGAAGAGCTATTTATCCATTTGTGTTTGCAGTGCCCGCTCTGCACCATCAGATGTTTTACAGATTAAGAGGGGGAGGCAAAAGTTCTGTGGAGGTGAAAATAAAACTAAGGCCAAGGTTTTCTTCTGTCATTACCCCTTGCCTGCTCTTTCTTTTCCTCTTTCTTTTCTAGCCCTTTATTGTGACTTTGACAAATGACAATACAAAAGGAGAATTTATGTTGGGTCTTGGCGATTAGCACATTATCACAAGCAAAACAGAGCCCTCAGCCTCTGCCACTGGGGAGCCATTGAAGGAGGCTTTGAACGTGATGCATGAGTCAAGACCCATTTCTGCAGAAGTTAAGTTGCTGTTACACTGGCTCAAGTCAAGGTAGAAACCCTTGGAGATTCAGGTGAAGACACTGAGCACTGGATAAGGAACATTTAGCTGGAGAGGTCATTCTGCAAAGGAAGGAGGAACCACTCTGCTCCCTGAAGACCACAGTGCTGGATGATTTACTGCTACCTGTAGGAAATACTTTCTGCTTTACTGCTTTCTGGTCTCCCTTCTTCTTAGGATGAAAAGGGAAAAGAAAAAGCAAATAATCAGAGCACATACCATCTTTCCCTTCTGCTCCCGCCACTACTTCCCAGAAAAATGTTGGAGAAACTTGGTCCTACCACCTCTCTATAACCACTGGACTTTCTGTAGATGATGCTCTGAGAGTAGATCACAGTGACAATAGACAAGGTGGCTTTCTGAAAAGTAACAAAAACTTTATAATCACAATTCTTTTACATGGTTGACAAACTTTGCTTATAGTCTCAGAATATCTGAGAATATTAGTTATGAAACAATTTTAAGGGAAAATGAATATAATATGTTGGCCTATAATAAATTAGAGATTGAACCTACAGAGTATAAATACATTCTTTAAAACTCTGTCTATCTATCTATCTATCTATCTATCTATCTATCTATCTATCTATCTGTGTATGGGTGTTTGCCTACAGGTATGTATAAATAGTAGATGCATTCAATGCCCACAGAGGCCATAAAATGGCATTAGACCTCTCTGAACTGGACTAATGGGTTATTGTGAGCCACCATACAGATATTGGGAACCAAATTTTGGTTCGCTACAAGACCAAGTGATGGCAACCACAGATTTAGCTCCAAATCTGATTTTTAAAATGACTATAATCTAGAAAAATAATTTGAATAAATTAGACAGAGGAAGGTGTTCACAGGGTTTTAAATAAGCAAACATGGTTATTCTAGATATTAGACATATAGCTAATGGTTTGATGCCCATAGCATATGACAAAGGGTTAATTGGACCCAGAGAAATATTGGATGGTGGGAAATGAAATCACACCAGGCCTTGGTGTCTTAGAAATGATTAACTGGGATGTGAGGTATTCATGTTAGTGGACCAGTGCCCAGACTAGGGATGACTTACATGTTTTGTTAGACTACTATTTTCCATGGAGGCATTTCTTGTATCCCAAAAAATGATTCGCATCATTGTTGTCCTCTTGCCATTGGACGTCAATACCATCTCCACAGCGGTGATAATTGGAAGTGTCTTTAAATATCATTTGATGTCACCTGGTTGGGAATGGAGTCAGATGGGAAGGGATGGGAAATACTGATGTGGACAGAAGGCTCCTAAACTCTGCCCATCAGTTAGAGCATCCACTGTCATGAGTTTAGGCATTTGGGAGAATACAAGAGGAAGATTACTAGTGGAATGTGTAATATTTACCTGGATGTCACTGTGTCTCAAAACTATATAGCACAGATGCTTCTTTTTGCAATAGATGCCAACCAATACAGGGGCTCATAATGGCTCAGAGTGCCATGTACCAGACACTGTGGAGTGCTCAACAGGGATGAAACATTTATATCATACTTCTTCCTTTTGGGAATCAAGAATCATTGCAGAAAAGTGGGCAGAAAAACAGTAAAAGCCAACAGTAGCAAAGAACTGTCACAAATGTTGTTTTCTGGAGACTATTGGCCTGTTGCACATAAGAATTCACATTAGCTATGGCTTCATGCACAAGACTTGCATAACATCTTTCCTAATTCTCTCAGCCCAACTTCATGTGGCTGCTCCTCTGTGAGGACCAGAATGCTACATCTGAGGGAGTGGCATTCGCTCTTCATAATTACCTCTTCTGAAACCATCTCCATGTATTTTCTGAGATTCACACTCACAATGCATGTAGGGCTATCATGACATGCAACCTCAGAAAAGGTATTTGGTATTGAATAATACACTTTGGTCACCTTTCCAGTGTCAATCCAAGATGGCGAACCTGGGATGATAGAGTAGCCATTATTAAAAAGGGCAACGTACATAACACATTTATAAATTTTAAAGAATCATGGGCCACCTTCTACTTCTTTTAGAATTTAAAGAGAACATGCTCGCAGTAGTTTCTAGACAGAATCTAGCTTCCTGTCTTGTGCTATCTAAGCCTACCTAAAACACTCTAGTTCTCCTGCATTTGCCTTCTGCTTTGCCCTTACTACACCTTCTCTGGTAACTTCTATCTCCTCTTACATTTCCCCCTGTCTTTCTGTTAAAGCAGGAATCTCTTCCAGTGTGATTTTACAGGGGGTTCATTTACTAGAGACATTTCTTCAGTCTTATTCATATGAGAGCTACTGGCATTAAGTAGTTAATAACCATGTTCCTTGCTAAAAATCGTTGCAGTTCACGTGAAATTCACATCAAAATGTCCATGGTATGAACACGGATAAACATAATTAGCTTGAAAGAAGAACAAAAAGTCTGTCTTATAATTTCCATGGTATAATGAACATTTTTATAATGATTTGAGGTATATAATTGGTATTGGTTTTCTGGAGGTCTCCAGTGCATCGTGCCACTTTTGGCTTCTTCGTGGATTCTGAACGGGCTTACAGTCAACTTGGACACCCAGAATAGACTAAGGATTTTCTCAGATCAGCCTAAGTTGGAAGCAGCACGCTTTGTGCAGGTTTCTCCACAAGTTAACCTCATGTATACAGAAGTAGGACTATTTGAACAAAGTAAAAGTGTCCTCCCAAAGAGCCCTAGGCTACTTAATGCATAGAATAAGATAAATGAATATACATTTTGCAAAATGATCATAGAATCTGTATAAACAATGACCACAGGCTCATCTGCTAACAAATTAGCACAGTTGCTCCTCTCCTCTGGAGGTTACAAATGGAAACTGTTCTAGCTCATGTATAGGTATCTTGTCAATAAATGTCCTAGTGACATCTATGTGTACACAGTGCATAGTTTAAGGCTACAGACATAGAAAAAGGAGGGTCCTTCAGCTCTAGTCTTATTTGAGGTAACAAAAGGAATTCTCTATGTGGAATGGGGATAATAGTGGAAATTGATCAGGGTAATATTAGCTGTGGATGGTCATAAGATGAATGGCTTGTCTATAAGGAGCATGTGAGAGGAAATGAGTGTGGTGGTGAGGTATCCGGCATGAGTGATAGTGATGCTGAAGATGAGGTATGCTAAAATCTCACCAAAGCAACAGAGGAAAGACAGAGAAGATCAAGATGCTTCTCAATGTGGCATAAAAACCTTCCCTTCATGCACAGCATCTTCTCCCTACATAAAACATTGTCCCTATTCTTCTCTCCTAATAAAGTAAAGCTGGTCAAGGGACCATTGGTAGTAAGTTATTGGAATCCTCCTATTATTGCATCATGGAGATGATGTTTAAGACCAAAAACATGGTCTTAAAAGTGGAGATTATGGGAAACATGCTGGACAACAGGGGATGCATTTCTGTGCAAAAAGTACATGGAATGCGATTTTTGCCTTAAGGATAATTTTTACCAGAGCTACATGACCACATGCTTGATTGGTTTATGTCATAAAATACTTAATTTCAGAACACAAAAAATAACCATAATGTATATAGTCTCAAAATACTATTTGGGTTACAGGTGTCAATTGGTAAAAGTCTCGATTGACACTGAATTTACAAACTGAGTAGAAATTTAATGACCTGAAAGAACATTTGTAATCTTTACAGACCCATAGCTGCTTGGCCAAGGTGGGACACATTACTGACACCTTTTAAAAACCAATAATATACAATTAAATTACTGCTACAGAAGAGATATAATCCTCAATTTGCTATCCTAAATTGGCTAGTTAATGCTTTCTTCTTTGTTATGACAATTTTATCTGTACATTTGTTTATAGTTTTATGGTTGCTTCTGCTTTTTATTCCTGTGTGTGATTTTGAGGAGGCAAAATGCAATGTTCTCTGTGTATTTATATTTATATACAGGTAGAGAGTAGAGTATATAGTTTTTGTTTGCATTGAAGCAAAAACATTGAATTGAGTTCTTTCAAGAGATAACCAACTCATCAGTTATCCCATATGCCGTGGATAAAATGGGAAGCAGTGTTTTGAGATTGTGTGTTTGTGGTTGTGTATTGGGAGAACTGGTGTGTTAATGTGGCTTGCCATCCATCTCTCCATGTGGCATGTAAGGGCTGACTTGTTGAAATTTTGTAGGCTTTTATTTACAGAGAAAACATAGACCGTGTGCGGCTCGGGGTTCTATCAGTCCACACATTCAAAGGAATCACATCTGGAAAGAGAATGCTTAACTTAGAACATTTATGGATAATCTAATCCACAAGGAGATCAAAATTACCTTGCTCCTGTGAATAAAAAAAAAAAAAAAAAAAAACGAAACTAAGGAATTTAATTATTTACGAATTATTCGTGAATATTTTGATACTGGCCCAAGGCTAGAGTTGGAAAAGAGACAATCACATATTGTTGACAATCAGTGTTTTGTTCAAGAAAAAAAATATGGAATATTTCAGTCTCAGGATAACACTCCATATTTCCAGAGTGTTTAAAAAATAAAAAAGAGGTGTTACTATAGACAAGGGAACCTTGGGTGGAAACAGAAATGAAAACAGACCATCTGAGAAAGAAATGGGATATGGAAGAGAGCTGGGAAGAAATGACTGCAGCAACATGTGTTGTGTAGTTATAACAGACAGATTATAAGTTACATTTTGTGAGAAACATATGGCCATGTGCTAAACATCCATATGCCAAAGCTCATAACCCTGAATTCCACTGATGGGCCTTACACAACGGATTTTACTTAGTGGTTGGAAAGGCATGAGGAAGCCAATGAAGATATGTAGGTTTGTGAGTCACATATGTAAAAACATATGCACACACATATCACCAGTGTACATAGAGTGTAAAATGAGCATGTCAAGTACTGGAGTCTAGATGTGAGTGAATGAGTAGATATGAGAAATGAGAAAAAGATGGCTTGCTATTGTCACTCCATAGCATTGATTGTTAGAGAAGGAATGCCAATTTGACAACAGGTATCCAGGAAGACATTTCTGATGAATCAATATTTCTTCTGGAGTAGAAGTAAAAGGAAAGCCAGTAAGTACAAACTTTAAGAAGGGCATTGCAAGCCGGGCGGTGGTGGCGCACGCCTTTAATCCCAGCACTTGGGAGGCAGAGGCAGGCGGATTTCTGAGTTCGAGGTCAGCCTGGTGCGTTCCAGGACAGCCCAGGCTACACAGAGAAACCCTGTCTCGAAAAACCAAAAAAAAAAAAAAAAAAAGAAGGGCATTACAATCATCAGAAACAGGAAGTGTGAAGCCCAGAGTCCAGAGAGACCTTGACAAGTAGAAGGAACAAAAGAAATTTACTATCATAACAACACAATCCCAGAGAATAGAATGAAGCAAAATTAAACGGTGAATCAGGATTGCTCAGTGGTAAAATACTTCCATGTGCCCTCCGAAAATAAAGACTTGAGATTGATGGACTCTGAACCATGTGGGGAAAAGGCCAGGCTTGGGGATCTCGCCTTGAAGAGCTGGAGACATATGCTTTACTGAGAATCTCTAGCTAAGCAGCTGAGCTTCCTTGGTGAACACCAAGCCAGTGGGAGACCTTGTCTCCCAAACCAAAAGATGAGTTCTGAGGACAAAATACAAGTTCACCCTCTGCTACACACTACATGCACACACACAAACACACACACACACACACACACACACACACACACACACACACACAGAGGGTGAAGGTGGATTACTGGGGGAGGAGTAAGTGAAGATTAAGGAAGGTTTTGGAGACCAAGCTAAGAATCACATCTTCAAACAGAGTGAAAACAGAAAAATTGAGAATTTAAGAGCACCTTGGACTGTATAAGGAGATTGTTTCAAAATAAAACAAACAAACAAAAAGAAAGAAAGAAAACTGGCTGTTCTAAATCATTCAGGTGAAACAATACTTGAAATTTTGAAGAAGCCCCTGGAAAGGAAGGGAAGTTACCAGGCTTGGTAGAGAGTTTATGTTAGAGCCACCTTACAGGATGTGAAGACGGAGAAGCAGAAGCAGAAGCAGAAGCAGAAGCAGAAGCAGAAGCAGAAGCAGAAGCAGAAGCAGAAGCAGAAGCAGAAGCAGAAGCAGAAGCAGAAGCAGAAGCAGAAGCAGAAGCAGAAGGAGAGGGGAACCAAGAAAAGTCTCAGCCATGTTAAAGCGGCCCCACCTCCTTGAGAAGTCTACCTCTGATGTTCGGCACAGTGCTAGCTGCCTGTTAAAGCTGAGGACAAAGCTTGCTCTGTATTAGTAAGCGCATAATAAATACAATTACCAAAGAGAAGGTTTTCTTTTTTTATTTCTAAATGTTTTGTATGGGTTATCTTGCATGACTTGGGGGGCTAGATGATATCACTGCCAACATTTTATATGGAAAGAAAGTAAAGTTAAATAATTCAGTTAAGTGCTGTACTCCAAAGTAGCAATGAAAACTAAGTTCTCCTGGGACTACCCAGGGGTAGTTTCTCTAACCCCTTCAGAGTTTAGACTTCTATACTTTTTGTTGAATTAAGAAAAAAAATGGAAGTTATTAACATCTTTCTCAGAAAAATATATACAAGTGGATTTTGTTTAGTGGTCTTTCTACTGTTAAAATGTGTTTTATCCCTGACTCCTGGTTTATTAATAATAATCACCATTTTGTCTACGGTTCCCACGTGTCAGACACTCTTCTGGCCATTTTATACTTATTAAAATAATGTGATTGTTACAAGATCTCTGAGACACATACAAGTCTGATTACTGCTTTATATTGAGGAAATGGAAAGCAGAGATCTTTATCCTAATAGACTTGATTCTAGAGGCAGTTACTCTAACCTCAGAGTTACTGGAACATCCAATTAGCACATGAAAGTGATCGACTTCAGATAAGTCCAAATTAAAACAATATTGAAATATTAATAGACATGTTAGAATAGATGAATGTAAATGACTGACTAAGCTAAGTGTGAGAAGGATAAGGAAAAATTAAAACTCCCAGAGTTCTGTCTGCTCCCCTTCTCCACATCAACTCTTCCCATACATTATCAACCAAGCGTAGTAACTGCTCCTATGTGTTTGCATGTGGGGCTATCCACTGGGTCTTGGCCAACTTACCAGAGGCCACACCTTCAAAAGAAAAGGACTCCCCATCCCCCAGCAACCATCAATTGCCAGTGGTTCCACAGCTGTCATTGGAGGCTGTAGAGCCTCTTCCTCCCGCTTCCATGCTGGGATTTTTAACTTGTGTGATTTTGTTCAGGTAACCACAGTCACTGTGAGTTCAAGAGTCACAATCGTGCTACAGCACCCCTGTCCCCATCCTTTGGATCTCGGTTTTTCCATCTTGTTCTATGACATTTCCTGAGCTTCACGGCAAGATGTAGTGGGAAGTGTTGGTGTAGACATTCCATCTATAGCTGGACAGTCAAGGGTTCTCTCCCAGCAAGAAGTGAAGTAACTAATGCTTCCTCCTGACTTCCTCCCAACCTTGCTTCCTACTGGTGCCTCTTTTCCATTCTTCTGTACTAATCGAGATATCCTCATGCTACAGGACGGCTTTTTATCGGTTGGGCAAGAGATCTTCAGAAGTCTAAGTTCCCTTTTCTTTCCTGGACTTTTCCCCCAAACTTCACCTGGGTGTCTACTATTTTCATTTCTGATTTCTGTTTAGGTATCATATCCTTCTTTAAGAATTTCCTGGAACACGATCCCAGTGGTCAATAAAATTATGCAAATATTATGTGCAAGCCCTTAGTAAGCCATGTTTCATGTGTCATTACAGTTCTCTGCTTCTCCTTTCCTCACCCATCCCCTTTGTATCTTTAGAAAACAGGCAATGTAGAAACCCAGTAGAAATGTTATTTCACCCATAACCATACCTGCAGGATAGTTTCCATGTTCTAATTCATGGCTGGGATGAGGTGGATGAACATTTGTTGGGTAAATAAAGAAACTGCTTTTCATTTTATAAATATCTAATGAATAAGTCTTCTCCCCAATTAAACAACAAAATGTCTCCCAAAGAACGTGAGAAACAGCCCAGTGGTTTTGAGCACTCACTGCTCTCTTACAGAACATGCATTCAGTTCTCAGAAACCACATCCACTGACAGTTAGTGGTCTATAACTCCATTGTCAATGACTCCTGTGCGCCCTCCCCACCCCACCCCCCAGCCTGGTCTTCAAGAAGACCTGCACACGCATGGCATAGACTCATACAGACACACGTACCCATAATGAAAAATAGAGTAAATGTTAAAAATAATAGCATTTTACATAAGTACATAAACAAATACATAAATTGACACAAAATAATAAAAGATTACTAGGTGCATGGAAAATGGGGTTGACAGTAGAATTAAGATTGGTATGGTATAATGTTCTTGTTGTCCTGGGCAAATAATATCTGAAAAGAAGTAATGAAGAAGGAAAATTCATTTTTAATTAAAGTTTCAAGGGGAGTAGTCTCTCATGGTGGAGAAGGAAAAGCCACAGGAGCAGGAGGCCCACTCACCTCCGTGGAAGTAGAAAATAAATAGGAAGTAGTACCCAGATAGAAAGTGGATGACCTTGTCGGGCATAGGTGGGAAAGGAGATCCTTGGTCCCACGAAGGCTGGATGCTGAGTGTGGGAGAATTTGAGGGTGGGGAGATGGGAGTGGGGGTCTAGGAGGGGGAACATCCTCATAGAAGCAGGAAGAAGGGGGATGGGATAGGGGGTTCCTGGGCAGGTGGGGGAGAAATGGGGTATGGGGATAACATCTGAAATGTAAATAAAATATCCAATAAAAAAAATAAAAAATAAAAGCTGACCCCTTTAAAAAAAAAAAAAGAAAAGAAAGAAAGTTAAGGCCCACTCCCTCCTGTGATAGACTTACTCCAGCAAGTCCCCACCCTATAAAGGAAACTTTGTAAAACAGCACTGTCCCATTGGACCAAGTGTTCAAGTACACAAGTTCATGAGGAAATTTTCATATTCAAACCACATTAGCCATTGTAGGTAAGCTGTTCATAAAGAGGTCTTCTAATAAAGATTGAACAGAAATCTAAATTATAAGAAAGACTAAGTCTAGAGAAAAGAGTGCTCTAGCAGAATGGCATAGCACAGGATTGTACCCTGAGGAGATGTGCTGGGGTTTGGTTTGGTTCGGTTCGGTTTGGACACAGGCTAGGTTCATCTGAGAAGGAGAAACTTCATCTGAGAAGAATGTCTCTATCATTGTGGCTTATAGGCAAGTCTATCAGGAATTTTCTTGGTTGAGTATTGATGTGGATGTGTCCAGCCTTCTACAGGTGGTGCTGCCCTTGGGCAGGTGATTCTTGGAGATGTAAGAGCAGTATTAGTGGCACGAGTGTGAAGAGCAAGCGACTCACACAGCATTCTTCCATGGCTTTGCTTCAGATCCTACCTCCAGGTTCCTTCCTTGTGCTCCTTACCCTGACTGCTCCTCATAATGGACTATAAGCTGTAAGACGAAGTAAACCATTTCTCTCCCAGGTTGCTTTGGGTTCTGATATTTACTGTAGCGATATATATCAAACTAGGACAAAAGAGAACATACTTCTTAGAAGTTACAGAAAAAACAAACAAACAAACAAATAAGAACAAGAACAACAGCAAGAAAAAAATACATGTTTCGTTGGAAGGGTGGCAAGTCCCTGGTCTTGGAAATGTGAGCAGAACCTCAAAGGAATAATTAGGGATGTGGATTTAACTCTCCTTAATATTTAGAGCATCGGAATTATTTCTAAATAGCCTTTACAAAACAGCGCCTTTTTCATATGTGTTCTGCCCCTGTGTTGAAGTTCTTCATAAGCATAGTGCTCATGACAACATTCATTGATCCTCTCTCCATGGTCTTCTCCCTGTCTTCACCACTGTGTGCTAAGCTAGACAGGTATGTTTTGGTTTTTCATCCTGTTCTTAACACCTAGAAGAAGGCTGATCCTAGAGATGACATCCATTCAAGATCTCCTGGAGAGAGAAAATATGTCTTGTTCACATGTAATAAGAGCTACCATTATCATGGTCAAAATAAATAGAAAGCGAAATGTAGAAATGAGATCCTAGTTTGTTTCTGTGATCCAGTTGGAGGTCTCAGAGTTTTTTTCTGAGTTGATGGCAGCACACAGAGCAGGAAGCCTCTAGATGCAGAATGCTCTTGGGGAAAGTAGCTGCAGGGATTGCTGATGGGTTGGCACTTTTGGCTAAGAGAAAACAGATGGCATAGATTTCTTTTTATGTTTTACATTTAATACTGAGGAATAGTTATACAATTAATGGGGAAGAGAAGGAATCCTATTCATTAAAATCATTTATTTTTTTAAGATTAGCAAATATGTATATTTAGATCATTAAAACAAAACAATAAACAGCAAAAACCAATGCCGACCAGCTCTGATTTTTTTCAGTATCATTTACCAAAAATTGTGATTTGGGATAACAATATTACACAAATAGTAGGTATTTTGGCTAGTGTGTGTCCCCAGTATAGCATCCTAAGAATTTGAATGATGACATCCAAAAATTTTATCCAAATTAAATTACTGTGTCTACTTCTCTCCTCCCCGACTTTGTCTTCAAAGGGCATTGGCTTCCACATTCAACACCTTTGGAAATAGAGTAGGAAGCAGAATTTGGTACCAATCCCACCTGTCTTCATGGTGACTGTGAGTAGGATTTCCCTCTGTTATGGTGCATAAATGACAGTCACACACAGCAGATCCATTTGTTCCTCACTTCTAGAAACAGCAGATGGGACCGTGCACAAAAGTAAGGAATTGAACTTGGCTTTGTCTAGCTGAGCCTCCCCTCAGTGCTAAACGACATGTTTAGATCAGGTCTTCCTGGTACTAGGAATTTTTCTATGACTTAGATCCATAGCTATATAAGAACATTTTGGAAATGCTCTTAAATCAGGATACAGAGATGCAGACCCAGGAAGAAGAACCAACCCAGAAGCCTTTTTGTGCAAGTAATTTTAGGCAACCACTCTGAGTCTGCAGAC
This sequence comes from Mastomys natalensis, assembly GCA_021653895.1. Classification (NCBI taxonomy): domain Eukaryota; kingdom Metazoa; phylum Chordata; class Mammalia; order Rodentia; family Muridae; genus Mastomys; species Mastomys natalensis. The sequence continues at coordinate 41,983 of JAJTUV010001122.1, read as the reverse complement.
TCTATGCTGATATTAGTGAAGATCCAAAAGAAGCCACAGCGACTTTGAACTCCTGGAAGCCACAGACAAACATCAAAACATTTATTTTAAATATACAGCATTCCTTACTCTCATTTGTGCTCATGTTCTGTGAATAAAGAAAAAGCTCTTACTTTAGAATGAATGTAGAGAGATACTGGAGATGGGGCTCAGCAGTCAAAAGCAGTGTCCATTCTTCCAGAGGACCCAGGTTCAATTCCAAGCACCCACCTTGTTGCCCACAACAATCTGTAACTCAAGCTCCATAGGAATCTGATGCCATCTTCCGGCCTCAGGGACACATGCAGTACACAGACATACATGCAGGCACAACATCCACACACACAAAATTATCTAACAAGTAACACAAGTGTGTAGATTGTGAGTGACCCAGATTCAGGAAGATGGATGTTACATTTGTCTCTTATGTGTGAATCATGATCTTTGATGTTTATATGTGTGTGAATAAGGGAACATAGGAGTGAGATAGACGATGAAAGTACAAAGGTGAAGACCAAGAAATGCTGAGAAAGGGGTGGGGGGCATAGTGAGATGATACTGTTAGTGATGAGAGGATGACACAAAAGGGGAGTATGACAGAGGAAAAAAGGAGAGAGTAATAACTTTTTAATCTGGGAAATGCCTAAAATTAATGTAGTAACAAAATAAAATCTAATGGTAGGGAGAAGATACTTTTCTGTGAGATTTAATTGTAAAAGACACTATTATCTTATCCACCCTTTAAAAATAACTTTTGAATATTTTATATGTGATTACTATTTTGACTTAATTTCAACCCCATATTCTCCTTGCTGAACTTGTCCAGTGGCCTACCTATTCCCTCTCTGCCCTCTCTCAACTGTGTGGCCTTGTCTCTAATTATTGCCATCATGCACACACACACACACACACACACACACACACACACACACACACACACACTGCCCAAGTCCATTTAGTGTTGGTCATATCTATATGTGTTTAGGGCTCACTACCTGGGGTTGGATTATCTTTCATGGAATTTATCCCTGGAGAAAACTCACTCCTCTACTCTTAACAGTCATTAATTGCCTGTAGCTCTTCATTTAAGTTTGGGGACTTGTGTAAAATGAACATAAAAGACAATTATTATTTAAAATCCTTAATCCATATGGATGGAGCCAACAAGAACTACTTTTTTGAGTCTTTATGTGATCCCATTCTTATGTCTAAATCTATCCTTTATTTTTGACTGTCCCTTACAATTACACCATAACTGGAAACTTTAGGCATTCTCCAAGTGACTATCCATTTGTGAGATTTCCAATGAGCTTCACGGATTGATGGAATCTCCTGGGATTTTGTACAAACCTGAATCAGGACACTAAAGGACAATCTAAGCTCGAAGTGTTCTGTAGAACTGTGATGCATAATTATAACAAGAACAACATCTGCTTGGATTCTAATATTTTCTGCCTTCTATGGTGATCAGAACCAAATGAATTGCAAAAGGAATATGTCCACATTAATACCCAAGATAGATCAAAGAAAAATAAGAATCTCTGATCTTGTAATGACAACCTATATGCCTTTGGATAATTATTTTTCACTATTTAAAGAATAGTTAACACATTTTGTGAGGATTAGGGTAAAGAATGATCATAAAAGCCCTCTTGCTTGCTATTGGTTATTTCTTACCTTTTACAAAAAGGATTTAAGCTATATGAATTTTAATGGTTTTCTGAAAGTGGAGAATAATAATTTGTCTAGTATTATTTCTCTGTCAGTAAGGACAGATTCCTGATGCGAAGAGTTACCAAACAAGAAAATCTAAGATGAACAACACATTTAGAAATGTCAGGAGATGGCAAAGATTTATCTGCTGAATCTGTGGTTGAAGGTGACATTCCATGAAAATCAGCCCAAAAGTCCAAAAATGGTAATAAGAAAACATAAGATATGAAAATATGTGTAAAGAAGCAGAATATCAGTCACTAGTATTATTAACCTCTTATCAACCAAAGAATCAGACATGTGCTCCATGATGTAAACAGAAATATGTTACTTCACAGAGAAATTACTGAGTAATTTTTCCCTGAGAAAAGAATAAAACTATTGGAGAAATATATTTATCAATGTCCTTTCTACAAACAAAGCTAAAGGCTAAACTTCGACAAAGATAATTTGATTTTTCCCCCATCAAAGTCTGTACAATTGGCTGTCAAGATGATTGAGCAGATAATAGCTTATTTCATACATGCCTGACAAACAGGATTTGGTTCTTGTGCTGTAGAGTGGGAGGAAAAGAACTGACTCTTAAAAGCTGTCCTCTGACTTCCACACATGTAGATTGACATGTACATGCACATGTATATGCACACACAAGTACATATCATAGTTACATAACATGTGCTTCACACATACACATGCATATATATGTATATATTTAAAATACATTATACACATACATACGTATCACACATAATAATAATTTTTTAATGAGTATTTTCTGTCTTTCTCGGGTTGGGGGGACATTTATCACTTTCACTATGATTGTAAATATTTATTCCAAGACATTTGATCTTTTCATTTGAGAAAAGATTGCAATATATATATACACACACACACCAAAACAAACAACAGTGGCCAGCTGATGAGATCATGTAGGGCATCTAAACACAAGAACTGGTAATTTTTTTTTCTTTCTATCTTATTTTTAATGCTTCTGGATCAGTAGCAGCCAGTAAATGACACAATGTTAAATCACACTTTTTTTCCAGTTTAAAGGGGGGAGGGAGGAATCACCCAAACCTCACATCACTATCAGATGAGGCAGTTTATGCTGGTTTTGAAAAAGAATAGCTCCAGAGAGAGGAATAGCAAACTCAAGTCTTGAGGTCTTCCCTATATATCCTGTTAATAAAGGAAATAGAGAAAAACAAACAGAAAGACCCCAGGTTTCTTGATCATACCTGGACAAGGCCATGTATGCTCCATGCAGCTCAGCAGTGCCCTGGCACCATGTCTTCCTTCTCCCCCTACCCCACCCCCTTCTTAAAACGGCACCCACCACTCCATAAAATGATCTATTTGGACTTCAAAGCTGTGGCAATTGCATGTGGCACAGGATGTACGCAATTAATTATGTGATGTTTAAATGACAGGGTGTAGGGAAAATTGGGAAGAAGAAAATGGAGGGGTTTTTTTTTAGAGTTAAAAAAAAAAAATATGCCCAAGGTAAACTGAAAGGCCTGGTTGTCTGCTTGCCAAGAACCAGTAGCAGATAAGACCTCCAGTTGCTGTGGAAACTGGGGCCTCCAGGAGCCAGAATCCAATTTCAGAAACCACAAAATCAACACAAACGTGTGCAAAAATAAAAAGGTTTGTTTGGCAAGTCGTAAGGAGAAGGCGACCAATGTATAAAACACGTGAACCAAAGTGACCTCAGACCACTAACGCCCTAACGGCAGTGATGCCCACAGCAGACCTGGCACCTCTGAAACGAACAGTAACAAGACACAGACCCTGCTGCTCTCTGCGATCAGGTAATTGCTACTTTGTGAAATATCAAACGTCCACCACCTCGTCCCCAGCCCTACCTCCAAAAGCACAGCACCCCCCTTTCATGGAGGTAACCCTAGGAATTGAGAGTCCAACCCCAGAGGCCAGAAAACCCACAGCCTCCTTTTCTGTGTTCTTTAGACCATGAATATGCACTATATCACCCAGGAAAAGAAAAATGAAGAAAGCCAGACCATGAAGGCATAGACATTCCTTACCATTTGTGCTGTTTCTGCAAAGAATAATTTCCTTCTGAACTGTATAGTGAGCTTAATTCTTAACCATTCTAAACCCGTATGTCATTCTGAACTCTGTTTAATTGACTTAATGTTGAAGTAAACAGTCCTTCTCTAAGATAAAGCTATTGGAGAGTCCATGACTTCCAATCCACTCTGTACTCTCAGACTGATCTAACTATGCATATAGTTATTTTTACTCCTTTCCTTCATTTTCTATAACCAATGACATGATGAAGCATTTGAGCTGCTAAGCCCCGCTTTACATACTATTTGCCTTCAAACCTAGAGACTTTAAACACACAGCTGAGAGAATCTGCATGCTTGCTAGTGTGGAAGCAAAGAGGTATGATTTTATTATTCCATCATAGTTCGGATGAAATCTGTTAAACACCTGTCCAGAGAGATAAAATTGAAAGCCACATTGCATCCCAGGTAGATAAAATATATAAAGAAAGAAAAATCATCACACAAAACCATGATATATGCATATACATTATACATACACACATACATATATATTATACATACATATATTCATACATATATATGATATATGCATATATATTATATACACATTTATATATCATATATACATACACATATACATGCATGCATATATATCATATACACATATACATACATATCATATACACATATATACATATATCATATACACATGCATATACACACATACACACATATATATCATATACACATGCATATACACACATACACATATATATATCATATACACATACATATACACACATACATATATATATATCATATATACGTACATATACATATATATCACATATATACATACACACACCACACACACACACATATCTCCTATAGAAAATGTATTCATACATAAAGTTGAGAGAAAAAAGTGGTGGAAAGAAATGAAAGGAGTGAATCCAGTGAGTTTCATCAAACTATCAATCACATTTTGAAGTCTACTCTTTTCTCAATTCTAAATCTGGGGTCCTAGACGTGAAGTTCAAAGATATTTCCTTGCTATCTAAGTACTGTGCATTGTATTGTGAAGACTTTTTAAATCCTTATACATCTGAGAGCACAGGTAGGCATATGAATCCCATTCCAGAAACAATGAAACAGTCCAAGAGTGGCTGAACTGACTACATGATTCAACTGGGAAGCTGACATTTGAACCCAGGTCATCTGGCCCCAGCAGCTTGGGGTTTTGTAATCCACTGAAGAATGGCTATGCAAAATGGAAATGCGTTTTTCCTGGGATTTGCAGTGTCTCAGGACATGCAGGAAACAGCAAGTCATACAGATTTGTCTTTCTACTACCACATACAAATACAATTTATCTTTCAAATGCTAGTGCAAGGCTGGGCAAGGCCTCTAGTTATGTATTATGACAGCACAGCAAGGAAGGAAGTTCTGTTTAGACTTGAAAGAGAAGCTGATGGTTGTGTGAACTCCCTGGGCATACCTTTGCAAAGTAGCCTTCCCTTTTTCCCCCCTAAGGGAACAATTGGATAAAGAACTGAGGCCCTTGATGGTTTCAGGCCCCACCCTTTCCCAATTCTTCCATTCATGATGGAGAAATTCTGCAAAGGCCAAAACAGAGCAGAGGACCTAGTCAAACAAAACTCTTTTTTGCAAGATCACTTCTTCCAAAGGGACTTGATTAATCTAATAACGTTATACGTTAAATCAATTTTCACCACGAAAATGAAAGCCACACAGGGTGATATATACCCCCTGGGAACTCCCAAAATGCACCCAGCCAATGCTTAGGTTTCGTGAGACTTCTTTTATTTTACACAGAAAATTAAACGTTAGCAGTCCGGTTCTATTTTCGCTTAGAATGTCCATTAAAAGTCTGGCTGCAATATTTATGAATAGCAAAACAAGGCCACCAGGACGTGTATCAGCTCAAAGCAAGTTTCAGTTACAGACCTGTCAAGCAGAGCCTCAGACATTAATAATAAGAACAACGTAGAGACCTAAATTGGAAGAACACGGCAGACAAAAGAGTCTGTAATTTTTAAGAACATAAAGTAACCTCTTCATTTGCTTCAGTGAAGGTTTTCTTCCGGATCTTTGGTCCTTAGGTTATTGAGTAAAGAATCCAGTTCAAAAATATATTTAATGAAATTTATAATAAAGGACACAGGAAAACATCTTAAAGGGAAATATCAAATGTTTAATTAAAAATATGTTGAAATTCCAACGAAGAGCTTACTGTCTTCAGAATTAACACTTATTTTATTTTTATTGCTGCATATTTGCATATAATGTATTTTAATCAACCTAGACCCATGCAGGCAGCACTAAGAGGCCTCAGTGGGTTTAAACAAATGGATCTTTGTTAAGAATATATTTATATTTTTAAGTTATGTGTATATGTAGGAGTTGGGTATGTACGCATGAGTGCAGCTCTCCTGGAGGCTAGAAGAATGTATTGGATAAATTGCAGAGTTGGAGTTGCAGGTGGCTGTGAGCCACCTGATGTGGGTGCTAAGAACACCTGATGTGGGTGCTAAGAACATCTGATGTGGGTGCTGGGAGCTGAGCTCAAGTTATTTGCAAGAGCAGTATGTACTCTCTTGTCCCATCAGATTTTTATTTTCAAGGATCAAGATCCATCTACCAGTCTCCACCACAACCCCAGATGAATCGCTGTTGAAGACAATTTTTTTTTCTCTTTTCTATTTTTTTCTGTTGACTTGTCCACGTTATTAGATAAAAGTAAAGGTCTGATCACAAATGAACTCCAAAAGGAATGTGTAGAAACTCATGGGAAAGCTGCTACTGGATTGTTAGTAGCCAGTGCCAAGGAAATAAAAAATGACGATAAAGGTCATGAAAGCTAAACATCTCATAAATATTACTGTGAGCTAACGAAGAGAGAGTCTTCAGCTTGGAAAATCGATGTAAGTGTTCTTCCACTCTGTGCCATTTTCCAGTAGTGCATCACGGGCTATAATTGATCCCTAGTTAAAATGAAAACTGGAACACATTCTTGATAGTTGGAAATAAAAATCACTGTAAGCAGGCAAATAGAAGAGGCTTAAAAATTAACGACAGATCTCCACATCCTGTTTCTTCCTGAATGACCTTTGACCTTTCGGCTCAATCCATTTTGCCAAAACACAAACAGATGCAACAATTTTTATCAGTCAGCCATCTCCTTGCTCCTCAACACTCAAAAGCATCTATAAAAGAAAAAAAAAATTGGTTTGAAGGGAAACTGAGAGAAATGCACTGCAACCTCCTCTCTTCGCTCTCTTCATTGCAAACCTTCCTCCTGCTTTCCCACTGCCCTTCATGCTCAGCCACTGAGCAGGGAGTTCGTGGTCCCATGCAGGACTACGCTCTTGGAAACTTCTAGCCTTTTACATGTTGCTGAGCACAACGTAAGATTACACAAAGAATGACTTTAAAATTATAGAGCACTCATCGGCTCCTAGCAGTGGACTAGCTTCATCCTAAATGTTTTACTGTTGTTTTATTTCATAGAAATAAAACATCGTTTATCATTGAAAACATCGTTACTTCAACTGCAGCCTCGGGGCGGGAGAAGGGGATACGGAGAGAAGGTGGTGAGGGGAGCCAGTGGATAGGAAGCATGCTGCTTTCAGCACAATCTGCTTTTACGGAGATATTTAACTCTGTGTGTATGTTCATGTCATGAGTAAAGGTGATCTTTCAGTTCAGGGGAGGTTGTTCCCCCAGCAGGCTGTTGTGAACTGCCTGACATTGGTTCTGAGAACCAAGCTTGGGACCTCTGCAGGAGCTATATCTCTCCAGCTCCAAGATCCATCAGTTCTTGGAGTCTGGCTCTTCGGTTGAGTTTAACTTGGTAGCATCTTCTGTCTTAAAAGACTGGCTGAATCACAGAAGGTTTAGATGAAATAGTATGCCTCTCTCTCTCTCTCTCTCTCTCTCTCTCTCTCTCTCTCTCTCTCAAGATTTAGATGGAATAGTATGCCTCTCTCTCTCTCAAGATTTAGATGGAATAGTATGCCTCTCTCTCCTCTCTCTCTCTCTCTCTCTCTCTCTCTCTCTCTCTCTCTTCTCTGTGTGTGTGTGTGTGTGTGTGTGTGTGTGTGTGTGGTGTACATACAGAGTAACTCTCACACCACAGAGAATTACTAAGCTAAAAACTCTCTCTGCAATGGAAGGAGGGTATGGTTTTCTTCCAGTCAGTTTTCAAAGAAACTGTTCTGTCATCTGGCCCCAAGCTTGAGTGTCCCAACTCCATGTTGCAGAGCAGATCCGCCTGGATCCATTTCTCATTCAGCCCCCACAGTGGCAAAGTGCCAACTGCTCTCTTGGTAATTGCAGGCGCTCTGAAACTTCGGGTTTTCTCTATCATTTACCTCTGAAACTCTTTTGAAGTGCTCTTATTTCTGGCTTTCCTCACTTTGCAATTCTCCAGAACGTCTTTCAGGCTAATTGAACTATCAAGTAATGTCAGATTAGAAAATAAAATCTGGGAACCCAAATCATAAAGTATAAACTGTGTAGAGCCAGAAACGTGAATGTTATCCTCCAATATCTTCTTTGCCTGCCATGTTCACCATTTCTAAAACCAGAACTGTATGTGGTGAGAACTGAGGTACAGATTAATATTCTATGTCTTCTCTTATGCTTTAATGAGGGAAGAGTTAAGCTATAGCCATGAGTCAAATTTGAATATGAACTCAGCAGGTTTATGTTTAGTGGGCTTATGTGGGGCTGAGGAAGTTCTCAGATACATGTGTGGACTGAACTAAGAAACATGGTCTGAGAGGATAAGCTGGTCTTCATCACAACAAAATCTAGGAAGAACAATTGAGTCAATTGGATGACCAAGATGACCAAGACAACCCATATGAAGTCCTGAAAGGAAAGACAATAGATATAACACAAGAAAAAAGAGGTAGGTTGGCCCTCCCTGAAGAACTCAGAAACTCTGCTAACAAGGTGAGATTGTGAAGGGGAGATGGAATAAAAATCAGACACCAGACAAGAACTCTAGTTAGGCATGTGGACCAGTCCTTAGACTGCAAAGGTGGAAACTGATGCTTGGAACTTGCTTATGCCTCTAAGGATCTCGCTCCATGAATATAAACCAGATTTACCTTTATACTAGCTGTATTCAATTATGCTATTTTAATGGTTTCTGGAATGAGTGAACCTGCCTTTGCCTGATGCACTGTTGCTTCAACTACTGGATATGGGGCTAGAAAGAGAGAGAGAGAGAGAGAGAGAGAGAGGAGAGAGAGAGAGAGAGAGAGAGAGAGAAACAGTTACAGTGTGTGGTGTGCCGGTGTCAGCCTGAGGTAGTTATTAGGAACGCTGTCCCTGACATCATGGAAATGAGTAAGGCTCATCTTTTCCAATTTTACAAAGTCAGGATGACCATTTCCTCAGACTGTTCCCAATTACACCCATCTTCCACAATAATGATTTATTTTGGGTTCTTACATTGAGTCCTGCAATGAGAATTATACCCTTTGCTTCTCTTTTCTTTTTATATTATTTTCGTGGTGAGAAAAGAGGTGGATGTCATTTTGTTCAGTTTTGATAGCCCTGGAAGGTAATTCAGCACACATATATGAGATCATCCATTAAAATAATAAACTATGTAATTATGTAGAATCAATTTATCAACTATTCATTCTGATTATCATTATTACTTCTTTACGGCTACTACTCTGTAACATTTAGATAACTTGAAAAGGTGAATTAGGGCTGGGGTCATGACTCCACAGTTAACAGTAGTTGCCTTACAAATAACAGAACCAGAGTTCAAATCCCCAGAGACTAGGTAAAAAGGTGAGCTTGGTTACATATGTGTTAGCGTGAGAGAGGATCTCTGGAGCTTGCTGACTACCAGTCTAGGTCCAAGTTCAATGAGAGATCCTTTCTCAGGGGAAAAAGATGAAGAGTGAGGGAGCTGAATATCCAATGTCCTCCGCTGGTCTCTGTGGACACATCTATATATGCATTTGTAGGTATGCCACATACAGCAATACATGCACATAACTTGATTGTATAATATTTTTAGACATTTTGATGGCATAAACATATACTATATCAAATAGTTTGTAAATAATGTACTCGCTACTATCCCAGGTTTGAGGACAGAAATACCATCAACAATAAAGGGGACCTTTTCATTTCTGTGAAAATGTAATCTGAGAGAACTGGTGATGCTTCCAATTCTCCTCTCCAATAGAATTTCATTTGTCAGATGATTTTGGAATCATTTCCAAATAAACACGTTCCGCAATGAACTTGATTATTTTTTTTTTTTTAATATTCGCAACTGCAAGTGTTTTTGGAAAATCACAAGAAGTGAAATGTGCTGGAAAATCCAGTGGTTTCTGAGAAGAGGGAGAGGATTAAAATCAGAACTGTATTTCTAATACAGAATTCATCTATGGGAGGAATTTGCAAGTCCTCCCTCATGAATAAGGTAAAAAGTTCACTATAAGTAGCAGAGGAAAGATCTTAACCAATTGGATGAAAAGATGTCCATTTGTTCAGAGAAGATGGCAAATTCTTACCTGGAGTAATGTTTCTATAATCCTTTCTCCCTGACCATTTGAGGGAAGTTAGCTACAGACTTTTCTTCCCTTTAGAAACATGCCCTTTATGCCCTGTGAGTTCTTTATGACTATGTCTATGAAATGTTGGCTTTCCTTCCCTGCTCCCACCCTCACCCAGAGCTAAATGCATTAGCTGGCTGGATTCCCTCTTTCTGTCACTGGTACCACCGTTCCTGTAGCCACCCACACTTGAAACTTTGGAATTAGTTTTCATCCGATTGGCTTCCTACCCTTTACCTCCTCGATCATTTACAAATCTGTTCTACTCTTTTACCTCCTTTTCCTGTGCAAGCCCATCTTGCCTGCCATGTTACAGCTCCTAATTTAAATATTTATTATCTCATGCCACTCAGCTGCAATATTGTAGTAACAGGAATCTATTTCTATGACATCGCCCTCACAACCTTAACTTTGATATTCATCTTCAGGGTCCCCCCCTTGCTTTTATCTTTATGGCACAAGCTGGTGGCAGGTTCAGCAGCTAAAGGGGCCTGAGAATATACATGTTTTGCAATGACCTCCTCTTGCAACCTCATTAGAAAATTCAGGTTGTACTTTATCACATTGGTGACTTGATCTCCTGATTTAAAAATCCAATTTGTTTTATTCATAATCCTTTTAATCAAATTAGTTGAATATAATTTTTTTTCATGTAAACTCAGTCATGTTGGTCTCATTGGATATTTTAAGCTATTTATATAAATAGTCAAATGTTTTGCCTACTATCTTTCATTATAAATGTGCAGCCGGGTACACCCAGGGCACAGAGGCATCCAGTAACAAACCCCTTCGTGTTTTCACAGTGATCAGGTTAATTGGTCCTTCCATGAATATCAGAAGTTAATTTTCAGAAAACCATTTTATCCTTCAGTAACCAACGTAGGTTGGGGAGATGCCTCCATGGGTGAAGTATTTACAACACAAGCGTGAGAAACTGAGTTCTGATCCATAGAAAGCATGTACAAAAGACCTAGGCAAAGAGCACATAATTATTTCATTCATGAATGGCAAATTACTATGGAAAGCTAATTCATTCTTTTTGGAATTGAGAGTAGTGGCTCAGCCAAAGGTACAGCAATATGGTCTCTGACCCAACCCAGAATATAAAACGTTGACCAATGACCATCATTAGAAAACTAATCATGGCAAATTCTGTGCCCAATTTAAGCACAAGAGCCATATTTCTCTGGCTGAGTTTCATGACATGAAGAATCTCTGCATTATATTCTAACTTGAAAAATAATATTAAATGGCTCCTTAGTGACTTATTCTTTGGGCAGTGTAATCCCGATTCCTTTTATCTTTTCTCAAAGTCTGGTTTTCTTAGCCTTTAATCATCACTTCATCTCTCTGAACTGCCTCCAAACCTCTGTGCTCTTCCTAGCCTGCCCTTTCCACAACTGGTCCCTCTGTGGAGTAAACAGCAGAGGAATGTCATCAACAGCCACCCTACGTGGTAAGGTTGGTTGTGCTAAGCACCCAGCACATACATCCTCATTCACAATCCCTTTCCTGGATTGCAAAACTTGGCCGTGGATCAAAAGAGCTTTCATGGCCTATCCATATGGCTTTGCATGAGGGCGATGGTTTCTTAAAAAAAAAAAAAAGAAAGAAAGAAAGAAAAAACTTCTGGGTAGGCTATTAAACTACATGTCTCTGAAAAAGTGCATACACAGAGAACCAGTTTTTTAAGAGCTATTTATTATTTCTGTTATTTATTTGTTAAAATATATTTCATGAAGTATTTCATAAAGTAAACGTGCTTGGGCTATATATACATCTACAGACAGCATGCATATATGTGTGTGTATATGCTGTACTAAATATATATTAAGTATCTATTTATATAAAATTAGATAAAGCATGTAATAGTTATTTTTTAGGTAGTTTACATCTCCGTTTTCTTTCTTAGCATGACTTACTTCTTAACTCTGAGTAGAGAGAGAATTGGTTGCATAGGAAAGCATCCATATTTAAATGTCATATTGTAAATCAAAGGCACAGTGAGTAGAGAAAAAAAAGTGACATTTCACTGATAAAGAAATAAGAACCAGGCTGATGGCAAATGGCTAAAAATAAACAGTAAAAGTAAGAAACTGTTGGAGGTTTTGAGTTGAGCACTTAAGAAATACTCAGAGTACTAGAATCACATACTAAACTGAGCAGTCTTTTTAAAGCAAGAATAAAAAATAATAATACTTTTACCTACAAAAGCAAACTTTCCTTGAATAGACTAAATTAATACTATTTCAATGAATTAATAAAAATATTTTAAAAGAAAATATATACTTCAAAGGGAAGAAAAACAATCCTCAGGATGAAGCTTTAGAGTAACAAAAAGTAACAAAAGGGATAAAAATTGAATATATGCCACTGCCTATAAAAAGACCAGAAGGGACTGCATGAGATTAAAAGCATGCACATTGGAGGGTGTCAGGTCCTTAGGCGCCTGTTGAAAATGAATGTACATAGTACATAGCTCCAAACATAGATTTATAACAGATTCTTAAAATGGCATACCAGGAATTTATTCTTAGAAAGAATATCCTAAAATTATACCTTTTAAAAAAATATCTACAGTACAATTTTTCTACCAAATAAAATACCGGCAAAGCAGGACTCATTCACATTTTCAAATATTTAAATACAATACAATGGTAATTTTACTTAAATTTTCTACAGAATGAAAGCTTCTACCACGACTCACTCCATGAATCCAGGAACTCTTGAGGCTAAAGATGTAAGGAGATCAAGAACTGAAATAGAAGAAAAAAAATGTCAACAAACTTAGATATAAACATCGAGAGAAATAACTTTAAAAGGAGACAAAAGAGGCTGCACTGTGATCACATTAGACTTAATCTGGGGATGCCATGGGTTTGGCTGGCATAAAAGCTTCAGTGATACTTCACTTTCAAATATACAGATTCAAAGAATCTAAAACCCAAAAGACCAACTCAGCTGTCCACATATGCATAGCACATCCACAGAACTCATGAGTTTATTGTGAAGATTAAGCATAACTGTCTTGCATGAAAAAGGTGTCAAAATTGTATGAAGAGGGATGGAGGGATGAAAAAGGGGATGGGAGGAGAACAGGAAGGAGGGGATAGAGGAAGATTGAAGGAGGCCAGAGTGGGAGGGAAGGGAGAGGAGAGAGAACATAATGGTAGTTGCTGACAAATGGAAAAAAAAATGGAAACCTACATGAAGAAAAAAATCATGATATTTAAATAACTATAGTTCATCTTATCTTCCCTTTCCTATGCCCCACTAAAACATTCTGAGTTTATTGAATTATATGCATAGAAAATAGACTATTAAGTATAAAGCTATTTTAAAAAGCTGTCTCTTAGTCAGGGTTTCTATTTCTGAACAAAACACAATGACCAAGAAGCAAGTTGGGGAGGAAAGGGTTTATTCACCTTACACTTCCACATTGCTGTTCATCACCAAAGGAAGTCTGGACTGGAATTCAAGCAGGTCAGGAAGCAGGAGCTGATGCAGAGGTCATGGAGGGATGTTACTTACTGGATTGCTTCCCTGTCTTGCTCAGGTTGCTTTCTTATAGAACCCAGGACTGCCAGCCTAGGGATGGCACCACCCACAATGGGCCCACCCATGCTTGATCACTAATTGAGAAAATGCCTTACAGCTGGATCTCCTGGAGGCATTTCCTCAAGGGAGGCTCCTTTCTCTGTGATAACTCCAGTTTGTGTCAAGTTGACACACAAAACCAGCCAGTATAGGCTGTGTGATGATGCACTCAGTCTTAGGTAATAGGCCTTTAAATCTGTTTTACTCTGGGGCAGGGTGGGAGTTGTCAGCAACAGTACAGAGGGAAACCAGAAATCAGGACATTGTTGTCAAGCAAAAAGGTGTGTTAGAGATGAGAGACCTCTAAAGCCCAATCGACTCAACAGTCAATAAACAGAACTACATCTTATCTCGGCGTTTTTTGGGGGGCACAGTAGCAGCTCCAGACAATGTAGATCACCAAAATAAATTTGTTTTCCATCTGCAGTTCCTTGTACATAAATCATAGAAAGTCTTTCTCATGTCATTTCATATTTCTTAATATTTTCCCTGGGCCCCTCTGCTAATTCCTGGAATCTTGCCATTCAGAGCTGGAGGCATAATCTAATTTGGCCAGTCAATACCAAGGCAACTGCCTGTGTGTTTTCTTTCCACAGCATCACTGGATGCCAGCACACAGCTTAAGAAATGGTGATGGGGAAGTGGCAGGGAGGGGAAGAGGTCCTGTTTCTTGCTGGGCTGATTACACAAGACAAAGTTAGTTAACATCTGATTCCTCGCAGGTTTCTGCAAGCAAATTGTTCCAATTACCCCCAAACCAGTAAGCAAATTGTGAGGTAATTAAGAAGAGAACTCATGATTCTACCAACCTGGTCCTGCCACCATGGAATAAGAAACGCTGTGGGCAGACGGACTAAAGAGCAAGCTGAAACGTGCCTAGTCCACCATCTAATAACAACCTATGTATTAACATGGAATTCTACGTTTTCTTTAAGTGAAGCACGTGCGTTTCCAATGTACTATGCTTACCTGCACATTACGATTTTAAGAGCGGGTTATTGCTTTCATTTAAATATAAAATAAGCACATTATCTTTTCTAAGTGTAGTGTGTCTATATGCAGCCAAAGTCGGGACATTTTATAACTCTACGAAATAGAAGACCCCACCGTTGCTGTTTATAGTCCCTAACAAGCAGCATACAACCAAACTCCACATTAGTGATGGAGACAGCATACTTTAATGGGCCTGTTAAACTTTGTTTTCACAGGCTACTTCGTCATTTCAAAATAAAGCCTAAACAAACTACCCACGTATTTACTTTGTTTGTCACTAAGAATCACGATTGGATCTCATTTGTGTAGTCATGAAAGGCTGAGTCTCGAACTTTTTTTTTTAACGTTTAATGTCTTTAACGTGTTTAAGGAGCTACCAAGAGCTAAAGTGAGGAGAACCAAGAGGTAGGACATGACAAGACTCTCTCTTGAAGTGGGCACATTGCTGAATACCCACATCTGAGTCTTCAGATAAGAGAGAAATCAGCTTTTTGTAGTCTGGTGTTCTGTTTGGAGAAAAATCATGTTCCAGCCCCTACAAGAGATTACGTATTTACTGAGGGAGTAGAGGCCACCATAATCTGCTTGTGTGAAGAGCGAATCAAATGAGAAACCCTTTCAAAGTAGTGCAATGGGTTACAATTGAAGAAATAAATCAATTCACATTAAAGACTCGATGTGTGACATTCCTTCTAAGTGTCTCAAAAGGGAGCTATAATGGCTTGTCCCATGTTAAGATATGATAATGTCTTGATTGGTTATTTTGGATTCCTATTTATGTCTTTGTACTTGATTTACACACTGTCTTTCCTATATTATGTTTCTAGAGGAATTACATTTAATTTAATGTATGTTGAGTAAAAATGAATGAGCTATAATCAAATGTCAACTTTTCAAATAATACTCTACTAGGTGATTGTCATATTTTGACCTCAAATAAACATGTATCATAAAAAATATTATTTGCATGGCATACAAAATCAATTTGAGAGTATTTAAGTAACTCACCAAAAGTCATATTGCAAGTATAAAGACTTTTTTCCATTTTTATTTTATTGAAAATATTTTTTTCATACAATAAGTTCTGATTTCTGTTTCCACTCCCCCAACTCATCCCATATCTCCCCGTCTTCCCTCATATTCCTCCACATCTTTTCTGCCTCTTGTTACAGAACTCTCCTTTAGATAGTACCTTTTTACTTTAATGATGTTTTGTCCTATACTCAGAATGCTTGTAGCTTGTTTATAGAACATATACATGCACAAGCACAGGGTACTGCAGACATGGTTCATTGGTTAAGAGCAGACAATCAGAATTTGGTTTCTAGCACTGACATCAGTCAGCTTGCAACTGCCGATAACTCCACTTACAAAGGACCAAACTCCTTCTTCTCTCTCCTGAATTTACATGGTCCTGATATATACACTCCGGTTAACACAGACACATACGGACACACACATACACACACACACACACACAATTATAAAAAATGTCTTTAATTACTTACTGAACACTAGATACTATTCCAAATGTTGGGAACAGAACTCTGAATCAGTAACAGAGAGGAAACAGGCAATAAGTTGTGATAACGGATAACAGATAAACAGGGTGTTAAAAGATACAGGAGTGAATGAGGATGAAAAGGATTGAGAGAAATGGATAGAGGGAGATGCACTTCAGCACATGAGGATCAGTGTGGGATTCCTTGAACAGGTGACATGGGTGTGGATGCTGAGGAACCTGAGGAAATGGAGACATTGAGAAATACAGACCTTCAGACAGATGGACAATGGCATAAGACCAGCCCAACAGTGGGACATGTAAAAGGGAAGTGTCAGAGGTCAATGTGCAGGAACACAAAGAGGCATGTCGATTTTATAATGGAAATTGATGTGATTGAATTGGCCTGGGTGGAAACTGACTGTCATGTAATGACAATCACCTATTTATAAGTTGTTATTCTGTTGAAATTTACTTTAGGTGTCGCCCGTTCAAGTGATGCTGATGGGGACCCTTCTGTGATCTAGCATTCCTGTGACGTGGGAAACACTTCTTTACTTTGATAGTCAAAGTCTCATGCCTTCATGGCAACTACCAATCAGCATTACTAAAATAAATAAATAAATAAATAAATAAATAAATAATGTCATTGACTCATGCTGGAAACCTTACAAAAAATGAAAAAAATACATAGAAAAATTTTGCATGTATGATTGCCTTTAGTGATTAATTCATGAAACGCAAGTTGGATCTAAAAGGATCAAGATGGTAGTATGATCTATTTAGAAGTATGCCTCCATGACATAATGTATAATCTCTATGATTATAGTGATTATTTAAGTCATGGCTCTGAACACACAGAAGCTTCGCTTCCAAATGTAATGCCAATAGTAACTTATCTCATTAGAATCTTGTCCATTGTTTTCAGTTTCTATTCAATAGTGCAAAGATAAACAATGAACAAAGAAGCTAGAACATTGTTTTAAGCAGAGCTTAGAAGTGGATACCTCAGTTTCTGAAAACCTTTCTATTTTCCCGAGGCACTCAGTCTTCATGTTTATGATGCACAGGGACCTGTCAGAAGGGTGACCTTACTCATCCCACATAGTTAATAAGAGATTAGGACTTAATGAATCTTTCACTGATACTGATTAGAGAGGTAAGCAAAGGAGCATCCTAACTGATCGTCATTTCCCTGCAGGGTTTTGACTGAACAGGCTTAGAGACTGACTGACAGAGCACCAGGCAGCAGAGGGACCTGTCTGCTATTGTCATTATTGCTTTGCTGACTTCGCATGCACTGGTTATGGCCAGAGTCTCACATTTCCCTTTAATATTTCTGAAGCACTTTGGCACTCGGAATTCATTTCCTCTTAATGCTTCGGCAATCTCAATAGTCTCCCCGAATAATGTCTCTGGGTTGCTATCTTTTGGACTCCATCAAACTTGCTTGGTCATACAGTAGGCGGATGAAATAAGCCTGTTAATAAGAAGGAGAGAAATCCAACCAGCTTCTAATAGCCTTATGATTCATTCCCGGGTGGCTCAGCAGCCCTTCTGAACAACGCTGATTGCCATCTGGTTTCTTTGGGGATGATAAATTCAGCAATAAATATGGTTCTTGGTACTCTGTCCCTCTAAATCCAAGTCACAAATACTGTGAGTCACAAGTTCCCACCCAACAACACAACAGCTACAGAGCTCAACCGATCCTTTGACATTGCCTGTACCACCCAACTACTAGTTTTGTCTAGGCTACGTTTCTTTTGGATTCACTACAGGATTTTTTTTTCCTTAATGTGAACACACACACACACACACACACACACACACACACACGCTTTTTTTTTTTTTTTTAAGAAGCAGGGGCATGAAGCCAAATGAATTGCGTTAAGCAGTGGGTTCCATTTTAGGTGTTGACAGTGTATAATAAATCCAGACCTACCTAACATTTACAGGAACATTATAAAATGAGTGAAAAGCTATGAGCTGGTTGCCAGGCCAACCAGACAAACACAATAAACAGGCAACTGTGACAGGGATAAGTTACACCGTCTCTCCGGTCTGAAATATATCACTTTACATTGGTCTTTGACCACATTGAAAGCTTTTTGTTTTATATTTTTCAAAATGCTCTTTTACAGCACAGATTAGCATTAAATCTTTTCAGATGAGGAAGTCTCTCTCTGTTTTTTGGCTTTTTTTTTTATCTCCCCAAAACTTGCACAGCTCCACAAGAGTGAACATTTATTTTTATTTTAACCGTAATTAAAAAATAAATTCAAGTCTGAGGAACAACGTTCAGGCTCAAATCCTGAAGGTTCCCTTCTGGCAGATTAAAAAGGGGAGGAAAAATCCCTAGACTAGAAAGAAAATAAACAATAGCAGTAGTCAGTGTACTTAGTTGGTTTAAATGTTCTGCTAAAATGGTAGCATTGCTGCCCTCCCTCTTAACCCTTTGTATGCTAGTCTCCACTCTGAAGTTCCTTTTGTCTTTAGCACAGCACGTGTTTGATTACAAGCAAGTAACTATAGGAAGTTATCTCTAGAAGCATCTTAGAAATGATTTCTCTCAATCGTTTTGGCAAAAAAAAAAAAAAAATACACAGACATACAATGAATGGGTTAGGTTTTTCTTCCTTAATTAAAAACAATATTTTTCTGCTATTAGTGCTAAATTAAAATATATTTTTTTTTACCGACTTACAGAAATTACTGGAACTCAAAGAGGCCCCATTCTATTCCTTTCAATAACTTGCAAGCATCAAAGTAAGATAATTTGGGACGGTCTGTATACAACTATCCTGTGAGACATATAGAACACTTTAACACTCAGCTTAATCTGATACGGTTTGCTTAAACCAGGCCAGATTTTCAACTACCCTTCCACTAAACAGCCTTGTTAATAGAATGATCAACTCGTCACACTTTACCCAAGACACTCTGAATTTCTACAGCAAAAATTAGAGGTCTCAAAGAATGAATGGCCCAGGCCTAGGTTAGAAGGGGCAGTGGGATATCTGCTTCGACAGGCCTTTAGAGAAGTTTCTAAGCACTTACGAGAAACTCGTGTAAATTATAAAAAAATAAATAAATAAAGAAGTGTTTTCGCCTGAAACTATTTAATGTGAGTGCAGTGACATTTAATCAATGTATCCGATACACTTTGATTCTATTTGCAAGAGCCTGAGTCGTGTTTTCATATTAGATTGTGGGTGGGATTAGCTCATACATAGTATTCACGTTTTCAAAGTTTCTTTCTTTACCACTAAAAGTATTACTAGCTGAGGAGACTCTCGTCTGGCTTCTCTCCCACTGACGTGCTCTCTGCTGCTTTCACCCCCAGAGCTTTGCTTTACGGAAATTAATGGGATATTAAGAATATTGGGAGTAGGCAGAAAAATATGAAAATAAGAAAAGCTAATAAAGAACCAGTTAAAATACACCAACAGTCCCAGCTATTCCTGAAAATGGGACCACATTGGTTTTTTTCTGACCATTTCGAAATTGACATTTCAGTGAGAATGGAATAACCATTTTCTACTTCCGACTTCAGAGCATAAAACAGACAAGCAGACTACAAGAAGACATTAGGTAAAAGAGACAAGCTCCTGGCCAGTCATGACCACTTCTGTTCTTGACATCTATACTCCCAAAATAAGCATTATTATAAAAACTGAAAAAGGTAAGATACGAATAGAAGCCTACTGCAGTGAGTGCCCTGGAATATAGGAAGATTTACTTCTTTATCCCCACACTGACAGTTCACTTAAATGGTAAATAATTTGTGCAAATGTCTAAAATGTTTTAGCTTTAGAAGCTGTTGAAAAGAGGTAGGCTTCGGGTTGCCACAGTTTACTAAAGCTGCCGCAGTGGATGAAATCAGTCTCCTGTGTTACTTGGGTTCATCTTTCCCCATCATCTCCCTCTTCCCTTCCCAGTCTTTGCTAGCCACGCCATTTGGATGTCTCCTAAGAAAGGGTGGGGTCCATCCCATGACTCCTGCTATCTTGCCATTTTTAGCAGCCTGCAACCTTTCCTGGCTACTACCATTTACAGACTTGAGCTTCTCCGTGTCGTTGCCAAATAACAAGAGTCTGGCTCATGAACTCTGAGGTAGACTCCTATGAAATGGAAACATGGCCACTCCAACATAGGAAAGCAAAGACGGGGCTTGAAATGTCAACGTGTGAAAAGTCAAGGTTAATGGAGTGCAAGGTTTTTACAAGAGCACCGCCACCCTGCAACGTCTAATTAAACCAAGTGAGGTCCAGATGGCGGGCACCTTAAAAGATGCCAATTATAGATTCAAATGTTTTTGTCTGGCCCATTTTCCTAGAAAGATTAAGTCTTGATGATGACTTGCTTCACATGTCAGACATCATTTTATCCCATTAGAGATCTGACTAATGTCTTGCATGTAAATGTGTGTGTGTGTGTGTGTGTGTGTGTGTGTCTGTGTGTATGCTCATTTAATAATTCACATGTGCAGACACCTTTTAAATTCAAGTTTGTGGTGGTTAATATGGGGAAAAAAACTGAGTGGATCTCTGTTAAAAGCTTAAAAAAGAATTTCCATACTTTTAGTTTCACATATTGGCCAGGTTTGAATTTAAGCAGTTACATGGAGATACTGTTTTGGATGTCAAAACTGAAATTGGTATTTTCCATGCTTAGTAATTTTCATGTAGAAGTAGCTTATGAACAAAAGTCCAAGATGTTTTTACTAAAAGCAAATGAACAAAGAAAACCCTCAAAATTGCACATTCTACCATGTGAACAGAAAAATTGGAATCCCAGGGAGTCAACGATAGAAATGGTAGATTGGAAAATCAACCAAGTACAATAAGGTAGAAGATTTGACACTACTGGGAATAGGGATATGTATGCATGGAGGGCCTCAACATGTTTCACTTTGAGAAACAGAAGGCCACTAGACATACTGAGTCTTAGAAGCAGAAAATATTTACCAGCTTAATAATCTACAGTCGCATACAGAATGACTCCAGAACTGTTAGTAGACTATACGGCATTAGGGGGCTGAGAAGATGACTCAGCCTGTAAAGTTTATTCTGGTCCCCAGAATCCATATAAAAAAACTGTATGTGCTGGGGTATGTCTATAGCCCTAGAACTAGGGAGGTAGAGACAGGCAGAGTCTAGAGCTTGCTGGGCAGCAGGCTAAACAGTAAGTGAGCTTCTGCTTCAATGAGAGATTCTGTCTCAAAAGAATAAGATATGGCATCAACTTCTGGCCTCTGGCACATGGGTTCACAGGTGAACACACGTGCACGCACTCACATGCACATTCACTGTTGAAATACTGACTTATGGTAAGTTAAAAGAGTTCTTTAACATGAGATGCTTCAAGACTTTTGCTCTACTATACCATGAATTTCTAGAGAGGAAATGAAGATGTCGAAGGTGTCGTTTAACCCAACACAAACACACAAATGCGTAAGGCACTTCCAGATATTTTTGTCTTATTTTTACTTTTTATGTTGTGTTACATACAGGCAAGGTTATGGATTCTAACTCTCCTTCTGGAGAAGGAACTGGGAGTTTACATCTGACCGCAGGCATCGGGAAGAGACTTCTGAGCCACTGAGCCTGGGCTTGAGCATAGGAGATCTCAAAGACTCCCACAGTGATGAACTTCCTCCAGCAAGGTCACATCTCCTAGTAGTGATGGAGGAAGTGGTGGATATATAGACATACTAGTGATGAAGGAAATAGATATACATATATATATATACATATATATTCATATATGCATATATGTATATATGTATACATATATATATTTATATATGCACATATATGTATATGTATACATGTATATATATTTACATATACATACATATATATACCAAACATTGTCTTTCATGAGTAAATTCAACTTGTGTCAGAGCTTTTTACCTGTCCATAGATCAAATGTAATCTGAGGTTTTAAGATCGGAGAGAAAGTTGATAAAATTAGGGGCCAATGAACCATAGGGGGAAAAAATCACTTTCTCATTTATAAAATTTGAAGCCATAGAAATTCTTTAAGGTTTGAACATGAGAAACTAAACTTTTGAGACCACACTTTATTTGAAGGTATGTACAAGAGATGAGGGGAGATCTAGCAAAGGGTAATTCTCATAGAAAAGGTTTGTTCCAAAAGGAAAAAAAAAATAAGCTTCTATACAAGAGAGAGTTACAGAAAGCTAGATTGTAAAGGAAGTAGCTAGGAATATAACAATTTAGGACAAATTGAAGGGCATAAGGAAAATTTTCTTTCATAGGCTTTGCAGAACCTTGTAACTGACACAGACACAAAGGGGTGTGTGTGTGTATGTGTGCATGTACACACATGTGTATGTATGTATGTATGTCTGAATGTTTGTAAATGCATCTCTACATGTGTATGTATGTTTGTATACATGTGCTTATATATATCCATGTATGTTTTTAATATGTGTCTATGTATTTATATGTTTGTCTCTTTATCTCTATTATTCTGTAAATCTGTAAATATATGTCTGTGTAATATTTTTTTCTCTGTGTGAATGTATACATGTGTGTATACTTATAAAGTGTATTTACCTGCGTATGTGTGTGCTCTCTCCGTCTCTGTCTTTCACTTATATGTCTATATCTCTTATATTTCTCCCTGTGTGTCTTTGTCTCTCCATCTCTCCATCTCTCTCTCCCTCAACTCTCTCTCTCTCTCTCTCTCTCTCTCTCTTTGTGTGTGTGTGTGTGTGTGTGTGTGTGTGTGTGTGTGTGCTTAAGGTGGAGCAAAAGGAAATTTGAAAAATCAGTTAATTGTTGAAGACAATCACTAATATTACAGAGCCATAAAGGCTCAGAGGACATTTCACACTGACAATTCCAGTTAATCATCAAAGAAATTTCATACAGGCAGCACTTCCAACTTGGCTAAGCCATAACTAAATATCTAGCTATTCAGTTATTCCTAGGATGGATTTGTTATGTAGCCCAGGTTTCCTGAACTAAAGCCCATCTTCTGCTTCTCAGGAGCTGTGATTACAGTTGAAGATTTGTTTTTCATTATTTATTGGTGGCTTATCAGTGCCAGAATAGGTAAGAAAAGGGTATTATATCCCATGGAACTGGACTTACAGGAATACTTTTTGCTGGAAATGAAACCCCAGTCCTCTGAAATAGCAGCAAGCACTCTTAACCACTGAGCCATCTCTCCAATACCCAATCCATACTTAAATATATCAAAATATCACATAGCAAAGGTTATAAGATTATTATCTGTCAACAAATATAAACATGAATGAAAAATTAACTCAAGAAGTTTGAAATAATTTTGTTCTAGCATAAAAGAGAATATCAGGTAAGACATTCAGTGGGAGTAGAAAAACTGAGGGGAAAAAAGAAAAATAAATGTTTCTTCTCTGTGGATGGAGCTTCTGAGTACAATAAGCTTGGAGCAGTGAATTCACAGAGAACTGATTTTCTGGCCCCTGGGAAGCCCAATAGGCGTGGTTATCTAGGTTTTGAGGAGAGGGTTAGAAACTGACCACATGGAAATCGGTGTTCAGAGAAGCTGCATCTGGAGCGCAAACTTTCCAGGCAGCTGACAGCTGAAAATGTCAAATGGGTTGAAAAATAAACACTGTAACAAAGCAGATGCATGTGATGAAGTCTTCAAGATGTTCCCACAGAGTAGCTTATATGAGTAGGCACGAAGAGCAGCCCCTCCACCCTCCAACATTGTCGTAGGAGTAAAAAGCAGAAAGAAAAGTCTGAGATTTGAGCAGAGAGTCAGCAAACCCCTCCTGCTGTAATCTTACCCTCCTTCTCGTCACACAGCTTCAATGGCATAGTCCCTGCCATGCCTGTTTCAAATGACTCAGTCTCCTTCTTCTGGTGAGGGAATTTTTCTAAACTTTGATGAAACAGTTTAAAGTATCTTATGGATATTGAAGAGGTAGCCCCCATGGGTATCACAACACTGGGATCCAGATACGTGTAAGGTATTCACCATGCCTTTACAAAAGAAATTATCATTCAATGAGCTGATATTCAAGGCAGTAGAGGAACAGTACGTGTTGGTAATAAAAATGGATACTAGCCAGACAAGGAGGTAAAACTTCAGGGGACCTCAAAATTACAGTATGATCATAGAGAGTTTAAAAGTGAAGTCTTAGTCTCTTAGTAAATATTTGTGGCTCACTGCTTAACAGCTTGGGATTTCTATTGTATTTTTTGTTTTTAGTTCTTACTCATCCTTAAAATAAATTGACGAGTGTGAGGCCCAACATATACAAATTCTACCAACTTTAATCTGGTGAGTGCCCCTACATGCATGAGTCTCTTTCCCTACTCAGTCAAATGCCTGGCATTTTCTAACTGCTCCAGTAGCCTGTGTTTTTCACCAGGCTACCAACCTTCAACACGTCTTACAGTTTTTTTATTTTTTGTCATTTTAGTTTTGTATTTAGCTGGGCCATAAGCATAAGTCATATTACATGGAGGTGGGGGGCATTCATATCTTTCCTTTTTAATTCTCTCATTGGAGTTATGAAGACAGTAACAGTGATATAAAAAGACCCGCATGGCATTACGTCACAGTTGGATTTTGACAGCTACATCAATGTCATTCCATTATGCCAATAGGATTTTCAAAATAGCACCCTTTTGCAGCTCACGATGGTACATGCCTGAAATCCCAAAGAGGTAGAGGGGAGAAGATATCATCAGGCCAATTGGGCTACTTGGAAGCTTAAGGCTAGCTTGGAATATATAATAATAATAACAAAAAAACCTGTTAGAGAAACAACATATGAACACACACACATACACACACAGAGAGAGAGAGAGAGGAGAGAGAGAGAGAGAGAAGAGAGAGAGAGAGAGAAGAGAGAAAGAGAGAGAGACAAAGAGGCAGAGACAGAGACAGACAGAGATAGACAGAGAAAAAGAGAGAGATCCCTCTCTTAGTTCGGTACTTCTCAAACCAGCACAGCATAAAAAGCAGCCGTTTATTTAGCTTAACTAACCTGGTTGTAGACATCTGTAAGCCACATCATTATCTGCTTCCCAAATCTGCAGCCTCCGTTCATTGACACACAGAGAAAGAACAGGAGAAAGGCTAAAAATACATTCCAGGGGGATACTCTATTGACCACCACTTGTCAAGCAATACGCAATAAAAATGAAAAGCAAAACTAAGTCTAAAGGGAACAACAGGAGCTGGAGAGGTAGCTCAGTGGCTAAGAGAACTCAGTTCTTGCAGAAGGCCCAGGTTCCCCGTACTTTGCATGGCGCTTCATGACAATCTGTGACTCCAGCTTCAGGTTGATAACACATTCTTCTGTAGCACCATGCATACAGATGGTACACATGCGTACATATGGCAAAACTCTCATACACATAAAACTAAGTAGATATATCTATTTAGTGTGTGTGTGTGTGTGTGTGTGTGTTATATGTGTTGTCTCAGGGAAACCTTTGGGAATCGATTCCTCCTTGCATCATGTAGGTTCTTATGATCAGTCTTGGGTCAAACTTGGCAACCAGTGCCTTCACTTGCCAGCTTTCCATATTGATTTTGAGACACAATCTTTCACTAGCCTTGATTCTCTGGTTCAGCTAAGCTTCTTTCTAGTAATGGCTCAGCCGCCTCTGCCCCTCCATTGGTCTGGAAACCGGGGTCTCCACCTTTGTCACCTGACTCAAGAGCCTGTATGAGATCATTTCCTCTGGTTTGGTTCCAATGGCTGTGATAATCTTGGTGTCAAGGCTTAGCGTCCCCACCTGCTTTTGAGCCCTTTCCAATTCCCTAAGCTCTTCCCATCACGTTCTTGTGTTTCAGGAACAAGAGGAAATGATAGAATGTGATGTGCACCTGTGTGATGTGGGGACCCAACAAGCAAAACAAGAGAAGAAATAAAATAAACACCTTATTATCTTCAAGCTGGACCAGGTCCAGGGAGGTGTCAGAAAGCTTCTGTCTGCAGAAAGCCAAGCTGGTGGGGGTGATAATGGTTACTGGATGTCAAAGGGGTACGAGGGAAAGCCCTTTAACAACAAGCTGCAGACACTATAAGATCATATTCTTTGCAGCTTCCCTGTTTAGTGGCTTTAGTTAACACTGCTTCGTTACGGCCGGTAGGTATCCATGACGATGGGAGGCAAGGAAAGGCTAAGCTTGCCATGTGTTTATAGATGGCTTCAGGACTTAAAGTCATAGAACTACATTTTTTCTCATCTCCCTTCATACTCAATTGGAAAGAGGGAGACTATAAGGACAGGGAATTTGAAAATATGCTTCATATTATGTATTGATCTTCTTGCTTAATTCTTGGCATGATACTTGCACTTAAAATAAGCAGTCCTTCCACTTCATCCTGTACTGTTCATTTCCATGATCATTTTCTGATCTTTATAACACCTAAATGACTGGGTAACTTTACAAAGAAATAGAAATATATAGCAAAACAGTGCTATTTTGGGTATTTTAGTTTATGGTTCTACATATGATCCTTGCATGGAAAGATTTCGGAGAGTTCTAGGTTAAAAGACAAAAATTGACTTGTAGGATAGGGCTATAAGTTTACAGAAATTATCATAATTTCTTTAAGTGCAGCAGAAAAAAATAATTGGGGCATATGTAAAAGGAAAAAATATCTATTTTAATCACTTCTTCTTGAAAACGAATACAATAGAAAATGAGATTCATGTTTTAGTTTCCATTCAACTGTTTGTCAATATCTTATCTGGAATAAGGTAAAAAAATATGGATGTTGATACCCAGGTACCTCATGATTAGTATTTATCAATCCTGAGAGTCTTTTCCTCCAAGACACAAGAAATGCCTCCATTCACTGGGGAAGCCGAGTCGCACACGAAGCAGAACTTCTGATGTCCCTGGCAAGTCTGCAGACTGAAGAGAAAGTGTTTATTGATTCAACCTTTCCATAACCCTCTACTAAAGTAAATATGTCTGAAAGAACTAAGCCAACATCAAATTTCACTCAACTACCATGTAGCCCTCTTTACATAAAGAACTTGGCATCAGTCACTACCCTAGCTCAGGCCCCGGTAGAACAGAAGGCATGCTTTTCATATGATACTATGTGTGGTATAACAGGCGCCCATCTCTGATGTCCTGTTTCATGTTCTGTCTAGCCTTGCTAATATTTAACTAAAATTTGAACATAGCCTCACATAATCCTGTTTGGAAATGCCATATTCTTTGAGTCACAAGCTGATGTGAGTCACTTCTCTCAGATGATGAAGGCATCTACATGATTTAAACATTTTTAGGATTCTCACCTTTTTATCATTTAAGTTTTGAGAGAATTTATAGATGACTATTAAGTTTGTGTCAGCTCAACTCCTCTGTCTGTCTCTTCAGCTCCTCATTCATCTACTCCCAAACTCTCTCAAACAATTCTTTATTATTGTCACATGTGTGTGCAAACGTAATATACAACTTACTGAGTTCTTTTAGCATTGCTTGTATGCACATGTGTTGGAGGCTCATCACATCAGATTGGATAACCTCTCAGGGAGCTTAATCCTGGAGAAAATGGATTCTCCCTGGATCAGCAGACCTTGATTACCTATTTCTTCACATTTAGTAGTGGGGGCTTCATGACCTTTTCCCCATCCACAACATCAGGTCAAGCACTCATAATTCAGTTTTCGTTTAGGGAACCATAGTGTTGAGATTTTGTGGGTGCGGCTACCCTGTCATGTCTAGGAGATGCTATCTGTCATCTAGTGTACTGATTCTCTGGCTCCTGTCATCTCTTTACTCCATTTGTATGTCTGTGTGTGTGTGTGTGTGTGTGTGTGTGTGTGTGTGTGTGTGTGTATGATTTTCCATAAGCTTTAGGCGCAGGAGTTGTGATACAGATGTATCAATCAGGATCGGAAACCGTACAGTTGTTTATTCTCCACATTTTGATCAGTTGTGGAACTCTTTAATAGTCTCCAGCTGCTTCAAAATGAAACATTTCTGATTAGGAGTGACTTATCTTACCTGTGGGTATAAGAATAAATATTTGGATTACAGTTAGATACTAGAGATTGTCTTATGGAAATTGCCATAGTAGATTGTATTAGTGGTGAGATCTTCTATCTACCATGATATTTAGGATTCTAACAAAAGCATATTAGAGAAATGGTGCCAAAACCATAAAGTGCACCTCATCTTTGTCTGATCTTTAGTCAACAAAACTAACCAACTAGGGAAACCTAAAGATGGAGCAGCCAATAGTCCAGTATCATTCTCTTCTTTACTTTCATTTAAACAAGGACTCTTTATTGGCTAAATCCAACCAAAACCCAGAGGGCACGAAAAGTGTATAACAGTGTATATACAGATTATTCTCCCAGGGTGGAGAAGAGAATTACAGTAGATACGTAAAATCAAACATCATATCCTGCACCAAGGTCGTTCAGGGCACACAGAAAGAAAACGTGCTGTGTCTACTGCCTCCACAATGCTCCAGCTTCTTGTATTAGGTTATATGGAATCACCTTTCCTATTTCTGTCGCATTTAGCCTGATTCGTAATGAGTGCTCCTATTGTGTTAACACAACCCCATTTGACTACAGCATGATCATTCAGGTAACCAGTCAGTCATGGTGTCTCATGCAGGAATTGTAAGAGTGCATGCTCACCAAAGCTTTCACTTTTCATTGACCTTAATTGTTATACACCAGGAACTATTCTAGATATGTAACAGTTTCAGAGGAATGTGTTTATCTTTTAAATCATAACTTTATTGGGTTTATTTTTTGGAAGGAAGAATGCCCTTATACACTTTGTATTAATGTCTACCCTCTACTGTCCAATTTATTTTCTTTAAAAAAAATTCAAATTAAAATGTTATTGCTATTAGTTTCTTATTTTCTTGGGGGATATATCATATTTCAGTGCCTCCCTGATGATGCCTTTAAGAAAAAGAGAAGTTTCATCATCAAAGCGCAAGACCTGTTAAGTAATGTTACTGTCCATGGATGTTAATGTGAGCCTGAGTATTGTTGTAGAAGTGATTGGTATAAAAAGAAATGATGACTGTCAACATCTATAACTATTGGGAAGATGGTCTGAGTGAGTGACAGAACACTCCTCAAGAAAATTAAGGCATTAACAAAAGTAAGTTAACATTTATGAATGAAACCATCCCTCACAGAGCAGATATTTAACCCGGGAAATAAAAGCAACTAGATAGACAATGAAGACTGAGAAACACATCTGAGTAGGCAGGGTTTTGACAGCTTGGATATTAAATATGCTGCTTGCTCAATCATTTTCTTTTGCAAAATCTGGGTCAGCCTGGCAATGGCCCATGTGGTGGAGAGTTTGACAGAGGTCCTCCCAATGGACTCTTGTTACAAAAGACATTTCAATGACCTTTCTGCACATGTATAAGAAGGAAAAGATAAACAGTTTTCTAATTTAGGAACATCTTCCAACATTGGAAACTTAGATCCTGATAATGGAAAATCATGGAAGGCTTTCTGCTTGGGAGTATCAAAATGCAACAGCTCTTTGGCCCTCTGTGCCTGTGCACTCGTGCTGAGGTTTCACTGGCATGATCCCTGTTTTCCTCATACCATCCCTGTAGATTTCTCATTATACCTCTCAGGATCTATCTTTGATCTAATAGGTGTTCCTAAATTTCAGTATAGAACAGACAACCTGGCTTAAGTTTTCAAATTCCATATTGTATTTCAGACACAAACTTAGTATAGCAAATGTTGTCCCCTTATACAAGCTGTTCTCAAGTAAGAATCATCTTTGCCCTATGAGTGTCTTTCAGCTATGCCCAGAGACATTTGTGGTTGTCATAAAGCCACATAAGTAGCCTGTTGCTGTCTCCTGACTGGAGACCAGAGGATACTACTAAGTATTTATGTTTACAGCACAGTCCCCCAAAAGCCCTGAATGACCTGATTCAGGTATTTAATAGTTCCAAGGTTGAAAAATACTACATCTGTGATAAATTTGAAAAAACAAACTTACAATAATCCTAGCTATATACCCTAATGCATACAGCAGCAGCACTGTTCCAAGAATAATGATGCGTTCTTTGATCACTGTTCCACCATTTTCATAGGGCTTTGGTAACCTTCAGATTTTTTAAAAGACCTTGAATCTATCTATCTATCTGTCTGTCTGTCTGTCTGTCTGTCTACTAAACAGATAAATCAGAATGTTCCAGAAAGGAGAAGAAATATTCCTGACATTGAATGGACACCACCAAGACACATAAAGCACAGAGTGTTTGATTTTTAAGTATATAATCTTCAAAAGAAAAACGGACAAATCTGATAGTGACCTGGGAGGAAATAGATTCTATTGCAAAAGTCTCAGGCTGTACTGAACAGAAGTTGTGGCCCAGGGTAGAATGGTTACACTTTCATACTGCAAAGACAATGACACCAAGAACAGGACAAGAATACTATCACCTCAGAGGTCAAGGTCACTACTTTTGCTTGAACTGTCAATGTTTATTTACTATCTACAGAGATTTATGGATAAAACCAGATCAGTGGTTAATAGAAAGTCTGTATGATTGAAGATGGTGTCATAGGAACCATTTGGTCTGTTGTCTCTTCTTTCTTGGTTACCTTCATATTGAATTCAGGTTTGCTTTTCCTCTTTTACCTGAAGTGGGCTGAGCTGCTTAGATTTTTATTGTAAATGTAACAGAACCTAAAGTTACCAGGGAAGAGGAAACCTCAATTGAGAAACCATGTAGTCAGTATTAGCCTGTAGCCATGTCTATAACAAATTGTCTTGATATGGAAGAGCTAAGGCCACTGTGGGGGACACCATCCCTATGCTGGTGAATCTGGGCTGTGTAAGAAAGCTAGCTGCGCATAGGTCAGCATGTGTATGAGTAAGCAGCATTCCTTCACTATATTTATTTCAGTTGTTTCCTGCTTGAGTCCCAATCCTCTCAATTATGGATTATGACCCGGAAGTATAAACTACAATACACCTTTTCCTCCCTTGAGTTGTTTGGGCCTTGGGGTTTATTAAAGAAATAGAATCGAGCTAGAATATGGGGTGATTTCAGAACAATGCCCACATTCTGTTAATTCAACTTATGAGTCTCCAAACAAAACCATAACAACCCAGTGAGGACAGAGGTTCTGGGGTGCTCCAAGTTACACAAGGCTGTGTTCCTGACTTTTCTCTCTCCTTATACATGTCCACACATAAATAACATTTATCCTAATGATCATTACAGAGCATGCTCAGGCATGTGTGCATTCACATGAACACACACATACACACAAGCAGACACACACACAGTTGGCTTTTCCACGTTGAAACTTTCTTGGGTGAGAACCATACTTGACTAATTAGACCTCATGCAGGCAACCCCTGAAACAAAAATTTCCAAAGTAAACATTTGAAATCTCAGCATGGCCAGTGTCTGGTTGAAGCTGTCTTGAGAATCACGGACTAAGCAGCTACCTTGGTGGGGGCAAAGAAAGTGATTATTCCTAGGCAAGGCCTTTAAATCGGGGAGAATTAAGTCAGCTTTGTAATAAATCACTGTTGACACCCTCTCTGAAGACTTCATGCTCCCAAAGCCAAGGGGAATTTTTACGTGGCCAAGGAGGAAACTCTACAAATGTTGGCTATTACTCCCATGCACAACCTTCCTATGGAAGGTTTGGAAGGGTTTTCTATGAGGTCTAAAAGAAATTCAACAGAGACTATCTCCCCTACTAAGATAAACAAGGATTGATTAATAATGTATTATTATATTTTACAATTGGGACTTTGGAAAATATGTACCAGCAGGAGGCTATGTCTTCACCTCTCTTGCCTCGTGTTTATGTGCTAATCTCTTCCTCAAACCTAATAATGAAATGATCAAGCTGCGTGGAATGTTTGGACACAGCTTTCCTCCCCTTCATGACTGAAATGAGACAAATATGTTTTCCTTCATATTTTCAAGTAAAAATTACTGTAAAATTTTTGATGAAGTTGAATATAGTGTTTTTTATTTCCATGCCAAGACATGAATATATGTATTAAAAGGTCATTCTGGATAAATATGTTACATCATTTTATATGACATATATTTATATATATAAATATACATATGATATATCTCCCCACTGTTGTGATATATTATGATATATATTATGACTTTTAGATAAAGAATAAATGTCAGTAAAATGTGAATTTAGTCCAGTAAATAAGTAAGTAGTAAAATTAATTAGTAGGCTTCAAAAATATGATGGTAGACTAGTTCAATGCAGGGATTATGTGGTTCATAGAGTAGAAATTATTATTTTCTCTTGCCACATATTGTGGCATTTTGGCGAACCATTTTCATACGATGCATTTCTAAGTCAATAGACTCCTATTAATAATCATTCAGTAATTTTAACTTAGGCTTCAGGGTTTTTAAACCACATGAATTAGATTGTCGCTTAAGGAAGAAAATCACTATGTTCAAGTATCATGTGCACATATCTACCAAAGTCCTTTGGCTTATGGAATGGATATTTGATTGATAAAAAGACTATATATATTTAATTTCATAATATTCTCCATAGTAAGTGGGTTATAAACAGATATATATTTATTTATTAGAATTATATTATTATTTTTCTTAGAGTATCTGAGAAGAATAAACATGACACACATATAATATAACTTGTCAAAGACTAAATATATACTATATGCATTAAGTGCTGGATTGTACTGATGACTGAATGCAGTGTGGTTGTACCATCCCACCTAAGGCATTGTGTGTAATTTGCTTAGGTGATAATTTCCGGTGATATTTTCTGTGTGGTTGTGGTTTTGTGCGTGTGCACACATGTGAATATGTGTGTGTATGTGTGTGTGTTTGTATGTGTACATATGTGTGTGTGTGTATATGAGTCCGTGTGTGTTGATGTGTTTATATCAGTATGTGTGTGTAAATGTGTTTGTGAGTGAGAGTGTGTGTTTGTGTGTGTAAATTATTTCCCTTTGTCTTTGAAAAAAATCATACATAGTCAATGCAACCTGTAAAACTAGTTGTCCCTCAAGCCGTTGGCACTATTCACCAATCAATCACTCTGCATTCGAGAATTTACTTCTTGAAACCCCTTTTGAAATAAATCTATTTTTGTTCTCGCACTTCACATTCAGGAATTGCAACAGGAGAATTACTGCATGTGTTATTGTAGTATCTGTCTTGTGGAAAGTATCAAGGAGCATTGTTTCTTAGCCGTGTCCATTTGTGTGAGGTATCGACATGTGTGCTCCTGAGCAAGTAGCAGTCAGAAGTCAATGTCATGTGTCTTACTCATCAATGCATCTTATATTTGTTTGAGAAGGTCTCATTGAGCCTAGAGTGAGCCAGTAAGATGCAGTGAATGTCCGGTGATCCCCAAAGATCCTCCAGTCTGCTTCCTGGGGGCCAGGATCGTAGGCACTTACACAATTTCTGGATTTCATGTAGATTCTGAAAACCAAACACAGGTCCTCCTGTTTGGGTGACAACAACTTCATTCACTGAACTGTTTTCAGTCCCCAGGGCACCAATTCTTGATGATGGCTATTCAGTTCTGATAAGTACAGATCACATAAATACTATAATAACCATGAGTTACCTATAAGTACTAATATTACTTGCATGTTCTATCATGCCATAGTAAAAATTACAGTTGAACCCTATTGACATAACACTATAGGCAATTCTAGGCTTATCTTAGTGATCCTAAAAACTCCGTGTAGTATTCATTAGTAATGACTCCTGCCTCTATACCTCTCTCAAATGCTGTTTATTTTGTCTTTGACCAGCCTTTCTCAAAATACCTTGAAATAGATGTTAACCGAAAAGAAATTTATTAAGGTAATATCTTAACTCAAAGTGAAAAAATTAATAGCATTTTAATAGGTTCATGTATCATCCAGTTATCTTTTATCGTTTTCCTGTTCCTTTCTGTGAAGTTCTAAAAGTTTATAGCCAAGCCGCCATTTTTTGTTGTTGCTGTTAAACTCTTCGCCCTGGCTCCAGACTTTTGCTTCTTCAGTGAACACCGCTTCAGACAATTATAATGGGCCGATTATCCACTCTAAAGAAGGCCAGAAGAAAACGAGGGAGATTGATGAGGAAGTACACTAGAATTAAGTGTAATTAAACAATTAACTAATAATAGCCAATATCCTGAAGGCCATGCAATGACAGAGATGAAAATAAACACCAGGAATTCACAGCAGCACACACGTCTTTGTAAAATATATGTAAACAATCTAAAACATTTCTGGATCGTTCTTCTGCAAATACACCAATAATACAATATTTAAATGAGTGTTAGCTGAGGCTTACGAAAATATCCATTATAGCTCATCTCAGAAAGGGCAGACTTCCTGAAAGATCAGTAAGTATTTAGCAGTTTTTAAAACAAAGATAGAACATAAGTTAATAATTTGCCCAAATATTAAGGCAGACCCATTAGCCCCTAACAATCAACATTAATAAAATGGAAAGAAGCTTGGTCCCTTTTTCACTGATGTAAAGATTAAAAACTGTAGCTCTGTACCAGGGTTATTACTATGATAAAACTTTATTGTTTGATGATAAATATAAGAAGTGAAGAGCTTCCCAGGTGTAGTGGTTAATCATCATCATCGACTTAACCCTATCACCATGGAAACATACCTCTTGCTCCATCTAATGACAGTTTTAACAGACGTTTCACTGAGGTGAAAAAGACTTACCTTGAGTGTGGGTGGCTTATTATCTCATGAGCTGGTGTCCTGGGCTAAGCCAGGAGAAGAAAGTCTTGTGAGTACCAGAATTCATCTCTGTTTCAAAACTCTATGTGCTGCCTCGGGCTCTGGCAGTCATGACATTGTCACTATGATCGAATGTACTTTCAATTTTGAACCAAAATAAATCATCCATTCTCTAATGTATTGTGGTCAAGTTTCTCATCGGAGCCATTAAAAAAGAGAATTGGTACCAAAGACTTGGGCTGTTACTGTGATTAGACCTGACCTTGTGGTTTATAGGGGAATGTTGAAGAGTTGGAAGCTGTGAGACAGAAAGCTGTAGCATGAAAGAGATAAAGATTAATAAGTCATAATTCATTCAGTGGTATATGGAAGATAATACTGCCACGAGGAATCTGAAGAGTGGAAGTCTGTCTCATGAGGTTTCAGGGAGGAAGATGGAATCTTCAGGAACTGGGCTAGCTAGTGGTTCATCATTCTGACATTCTACTGAAAACTTAGGAGAGCATGAATTCAAAAGAAATACACTAATTTCTTCAGTGGAAGAAATTGCAAAGGAAGACTGGCATTCTGGCTTTCTCTCATTTGTCTTATTCAGACATACAGTAGAAGAAAGATAAATGATATTCAACAGGTGCAATTTGGTAGAGGCAAGAAGGAAGCTCGGATAGCAACTATGTTTGTTAAAGGAATTTGTACAACTAAGGAGAAAACTAGTTCTCAGCACTAGGACAATAGTTAAATTATCCTGAGGACAAGATACCACATCCCAACTCCCCCATCCCCCACCACCAAATGCTCCAAATTGTGAGACTACACATTTCCTTCATGGAAAGGGAAAGCAGAAATAAAGGCTGCGCCTAGGGAACTACTTTCCTGAGATCAGCCTTGAAAGTACATTGAAGTCATTTTGTCTGTGGACTAGGGAGGAGGGACAGGCTACATCTTAACATAGCAGCAGGAACTGGCATTCCAGTCCACATCATACTGCATCTACAGACACACGAAAGATGCAAGAACTAGGGAGTTGTGGAGGATTAAATTAAGGTTCCAAAGGGCTGGTGAGGCCAGACATGTGGTGGCATTGGATTCCCTACCAAGAAGCGTTGAAGCTGTGAGAAGTGGAGCCCATACAACAGTGGAAATCCCAGAAAACTGATGTTCTCAGGTTCTTGATGATGCTCACTAAAGCAAGCAGTGAGCATAGAGGAAATTTGCCCCATAACACTCCAAAAGACCTGGCTATGTGTATGACAGGTAGGAGAGATGGAGGTGTAGAACTGCTCAAGGCTGCAGAAACACAAATAATTCCATGATGAAATCTGGATACACACACATGTATGTATGTATGTATGTATGTATGTATGTATGTATACACATACATTCACAAAGCATGCTTTCAATGCATAAAAATAAATCCACATGAAAGTTGCATCCAATATTGTAAGAGTAATTTACTTAATCTCCAATTCTCTTCCACCTTCAGTACAGTAAAGATACTTAATCTCCCTGATGAAGGCACATATGATCATCTCCAGACAGGAAGAGAGAAAAGGACTGAGTACATTTTAGGGTTCCATTTCAAATTATTATGGAATCCAAATACAATTTACTGAAAGAGATAAATTTTATCTTCTCGGGAATGATAGTTTTTAGCTCATTCTCTTCTTTTGATAGGATCAAGTTTTACTTTATTTAATGAACGTTGATAATAGTGGTTTATAATTTCTACATTTCTATTTATTCTGAAATACAATATCACTGAACAATGCATAGACCCAACTATTATTGTCACTAGACTTGGATGCTACAGTGCAAACCTGTCATGCAAGGTACACTCACAGGTGTAATAGTGGCAAGTCTATTTATGTAGGTAACCAACCATGCTATTAATTAAATCTGCGTCCTGCTACACAGGAGCGAATTCATGTCTAGTCCTGTAATATGCTCAAAACCCACACCTAGGGAGGTCAGATCCTAAGGGAAGACCTATTGATATATTGGTTTGCTAAATAGGCATGTTGTCAGAATGCCTTCTAAATATTTTTATTTATGTTCTCATATTTGTGCTTCTTCCAATCTTGTTCAGATAAGCTTCTTATTGTGCTGGTTATCAGCTAATGCAGAGATGCCTTACTGTTGAAACTGCTGAGGATAAGCAACTTAAGTGTTTAGCGGTACATGGGACATCCATATCACACTCTTCTCGGGATCAGGAAATATCACAGGAGCAGGTGAAGAATGAAGTAGGATACAGAAGTCACGAAGGAGGGCAGTAAAATATTGTCTTCCGAACATGACATGAAGGTTGCACACATTTACTCAAAGCCACTGTGGTTGCCTGTGCAAGACCTGTACAAGATCAAGCCAGTCAAAATTCCAACATAAACGGAGAAGGGCTCTTGGGATCCCACAGAATTGGCTCTAACAGAAACAATTGGCAGTTGTCTGTTGGTGACTGGAAAGATGCTTTTTCTTTAGCAATGTGATTTCTCGTAGGTTTCCGAGGCCTTGGTGGATGACTTAACACATGTGTATAGATGAGCAGCTTGAATTGGACTCTGAGAGTTAATAAAGAAATATGTAAATAATAAAAAGAGGTGGGTAGAAAGGACATGGCTGAGGATCCTGAGGTGTTACAGGTGACAGAACGGTACATATGATCAGAGTGCATTATGTACAAGTTTGAGGTTTCCAAACAATAAATAAATAAAAGTATTGAAAAATACAAAAGATATTTGTCTGTCTTTATATTATACAAATAACATATTAACAGTTATACAAATGCTATCAGAGCAGAGTTACTTGGACTTGTTCACTTTGAGGCCTTGTAAATGCATGTGAGCTCTTTAAACATTCAAACCCCAAGTCAGAAATTACTTCCACAAGCAGAGTTCTCTTTTTAAAGTGCTTTCAGGTTTGGGCCATTTGCTAAGTCGTATTCCTGAACTCTCCATGACACGTCTTTTTCTTCCCACAGTCATGGCCCTTTATTTTTGACCATACTGTATTTTATATTCATCTCTTAGTATTCTGGTTCATATGAAGGGGTGCTATTTATTTATTACAAGATCTCACATTTGTTTTATCCATCACAAGCCAATGTTGCTATAAATTAGGCCCTTGAGATGTAATATCATCTTTAAAATGCTGCCACAAAGACAGAAAACCGAGAATCCAACAGGCTTAAAAAGTGCCGAGGTGCATAGCCTGGGGTTTCCAACTTCATATTTCTTGCATACGGCTATGTGAATGGCTTGGATCCACAATCCAAGTTTTAAATGTGTAAAAATAAAATCATATTGGACCACAAGGGACCATGTGCAAAGCATCACAGTGCTCGCCCATAACTCTTAGCCAGAGCTAGCCATAAAGTGCTACAAAACGATCTGTCTCTGTCTTTATCTGCTCTTCGTTTTACACTCCTCTACAACTTACAAACCACTGGCGGTATTTGGAAGGCTGATGATTTGGTTAGTGCTTGACACTGGCACACTATCCTAAAATTACCATCTTAAGCAAAATAATCAATGTTGGAAAATAACCAATGGTATACAGAGTCACGAAGTAGATGACAGTATATCACAATAGTAGCTGTGCTATTAAAACATGTGAGCATATCAGTTGCACCCCGGTTTTATGAAGAGGGTGTTAATCAGGAATTTGCAGCCACATGACTTTCCCAGGAACTCAGCACAGCAACAAAAAGAAACCAGTTTATTTATGCTTCTTGTTGAGCATTTTTGCATGCCTGATGTACTGAATACATCATACTTCTAGATCATTCTTAAACCCTGATTGCTGGACAGTCACCTAAAGGTTTACATTAACAATTCTAAAAACATAAATGAGCATGGTCATACTTTCATAACACTCATTTATTAAAGTGTTAAATCTCACGCGCTCATTCCATGTGTGTGACTTCAGACAAGGGATATGTAGTTTAGTATTGTAGGCTACAAAGGCGTTTCCCCCCTGAAAACATGGGGCCGTGGAGCAAACTCAGTCAGTAAAGTACTTCTCACATTCCAGGATGACCCCATGTTTGGTCTTCAGAGCTAGTGTGAGGAATCTGGGTGTGATGGAGTTCTAGCCCTGAGGAGAGGTGCATCTACACTGATAGCTGGAAGTCTGTCTAGAAAAACAAAATCAGTGACCATCAAACCAATGGTTTCCAAAAACCAGATGGAACGACACCTTGTGAACTCTCGTCTCTACGTGCATGCCCCTGCACACAATCAACACATGTGCAAACATGCAAACTACGCAAACACACACACACACATACAGAGGGAGAATATATACTTAGAAATGCTAAAAAAAAATATTTATCGCTATACTTAAAACTCCCAAGTCATACAGCTGAATTTCAAAGCCTTGAGGTGAACTGATACCAGACAAAATTCAGAGGTATAGCATTAAAAAATTTATTGATACAATCTGGAAGGAAGCTTTGGATACATTTAGGCAGTTCCACATAGTGGACAAGAAACTCTGGAGTGGAAACACTTGGTTATCACCACCATAACATCCTAAAAATGTTTTATGAAGCCCCTTCATCAGGCAGCTTCTATCTGCTTTGTTTCTACAACGTTGGCCAACCAGTCTTTCTGTTTTAAGGTAACTTTAGAGTCTTTTCTGGAGTTAATAGTGTCCAACAATGCGGCAACAGACATCGCCACTGGGGAGCTAATGATTCTATGACATAGCTCTCACTCAGGCTCTGAGCTGTCCACACCAAAACACAGCTGGGGACATGCATTCTCAGCCCACGCATGCTCCGTGTGCAGGAGCTGTCAAAATGCCATCCACCTGGCACCGTCTCTGTTTACCACAGTGCCTTGACTTCATGAGTTAGGGCACACTCTGTTTGGGTTGCACAAGCCAAGGTCATTATTGCCTAAAGCAGGAACCCACAAATTGCTGTTTCGGGGGTGGCCTGACAGGCTCTGTTCACAGAAAGGGACTGTGAGAATGGGCTCTGGCTCCTCTCGTATGTGGCGAAGCAAACACGGTTCCTTGATTGAACATAGAAAAGAAACCCTGTGAGGAGTCTAATGGAGCAAGACTCCTGTCTGCCATTCTCCTCAGAGGTTGTGGGTTTTAATAAGCTTGCACGCTCCAATTCATACCTCACTGCAGCTTTATTAAGGTTGCTTAGAGACAACTCGTTAGCCATTGAATTGGGAGATGATATTTTTTGTTACTAGTGACATCACAAGCAGCTTGCATCACTCCTTAAAGCAACAGAAACATGCTTGCTTCCTTCCACCTGTGAATAAGGAGGTGTTTACATATTCACTCCTCATTGTTAAGAGAAAATTAGGTTGAAGAACACTTGGTTAATTTGACAAGCATCTTTTTGTAGATTTTCACAGATATATATATTTATATATAATATATATTAATCTTTTGAGTTGGATATCTTTAAAAAGTGTTATTTATTTCTAATTTCTGTATAGGAGTGTTTTGCCTACATATAGTCATGTGCACCACAAGAGTGTAGTACCCACTGTGGTCAGAAGGGGAAGTTAGATCCCCTGAAACTAGAATTTTGGCTTATGGGCCACCAAATAAATGGGTGCTAGGAATCCTACTAGGAAGAAATTTGCAGAAGGAGTTTTGAGTATTATGTGACTCCAAATGACTTTAGCTATTGAATATTTGGAGATTTTAAAAAAAAAGTGCTGAGTATTTATTTGTCCCAGGAAGGTTACTAAGTTGTACAAAAAGATCAAAGTGGATGCTGCAGGTCATGAGAGACTATGAAGAGTAAAGTTCAGTAATGTTGACCTTACTTAATAGGACACAGAGTAAATTAAAGGTGACATGGAAATCCAAGGGAAACTGAATATACAGGGACAACTGAGAAGAATCAGTCACACACTAGAAGCTAATGCTTGACTAGAGAACATGGCTCAATCAATAAAGTCCTTGGTTAAGAACATGAGAATCTGAGTTAACCTCCCAACACTCATCTAAAAAGCTCAGAGAGGCAGAATATACCAACAGTCACAGTCCTGGGGACACTGAGGCAGGAGCCTCTCTGGGGCTCATTGATCCATCGGTGTCCAAGTCTTATAGATGATCCAAATTTAGATCATAGTGTCTACATTCTCTGGCTCACAGATACCAATACATCCAGCACCAGCTTATCTGATGCCTTCTTTCAGTCTTTGTTGACACTATACTTGCACGTGTGTGTGTGTGTGTGTGTGTGTGTGTGTACACACAATTACAAACATACACATGCATACACTTTTTTAAAAAAATGTTCTTTTTTCACATTTATTTCCATTCATTTTCATTGATCCACTTATATATTATCTTGGTATATTATTAATTACTATATGTAGTAACTACTATACATAATTAATTACACACTTCAATTACTTCTTTCCTTTTATCTCTCCAAAAGAACATAAGCACCACGAATACAAAACCTGCTTCTACTTTTCATTCATGCATTTGCCAACCTATAGAAGAATATATAGTAAAGAATAAGTGATAGGTAAATACTTATTAAGTACTGTTGGCATGTGCCTATAATCTCAC
This sequence comes from Mastomys natalensis, assembly GCA_021653895.1. Taxonomy (NCBI): domain Eukaryota; kingdom Metazoa; phylum Chordata; class Mammalia; order Rodentia; family Muridae; genus Mastomys; species Mastomys natalensis. Next base: position 227 of record JAJTUV010001122.1, on the reverse strand, counting down.
AATGTTGGAGACAGATAGAGATAGGAAGATGACTAATTCAAGATCTGCTTGGCGTTCCCTAGGGCTGGGAGTGTAGCTTAACAATAGAATGTTGAGATAGTCTAAGCAAGGTTATGGGTTTGTTCCTCATCATTGGAAATATAAATGAGTGAGAGTGTGTGTGTGTGTGTGTGTGTGTGTGTGTGTGTGTGTATTTAGTGATTCCAAACATCTACATGCTTTCACTT